>CAUYPO010128732.1:0-15827 GCA_963574435.1 Cheirogaleus major | reverse complement strand
GAGGCAGAGCCTCAAGCATAACCACACCCCATACGTTGCACATCTTACTCATTGTGTTTGTATATACCCATCCCCTCCTCCCCCCCGCCCCCCCCCCCCACCCCCCCCCCAAAAATAAAAATAAAATTCAACACGAGGTTTTTATTTTGTTAAAAAAAATATTTTGGTGTTATTAGTTGGGTGTTTTTTTATATATTTTTGTAAAAATTGTGGGGGGGGGTGGGGGGGGGGGGTGGGGGGGAGGAGGGGATGGGTATATACAAACATAATGAGTGAGATGTGCAACATTTGGGGGATGGTCATGCTTGAGGCTCTGCCTCGATGGGGGAGGGGGCCTGGGCAATATACCTAACTGTAATATTTGTACCCCCATAATATGCTGAAATAAAAAAACAAATAAATAAATAATAAAAAAATTTAATTTAGTAACCTAAGCTGGTGCCCCAATTTCCAGGAAGAAGCAAATTCTAATACTCTCTAACAGAAGTCATTTTTCTTCTATGACTCAAAGGGTTTTCACAGATAATCTTCTAAAAGTGTAAATTCACAGTCAACCATGAAAGAAAACCAAAGAATTATGAGTGAGAGGCAGATGGCAAAGTCGCATAGCAGAATCATACCTAGAAAGAGTTCTGATACTATAATTATTAAACTCTAAATAAATAAAAGGAATAGAAATGTGAAAATTGACAAGAAAACTTTAAAACATGATTAATTAAATTAAAAGTAATAAGTAAAACTTCTATACATGTAAACTATATTTTAAAATTTAAAAGTCAATCAATGGGTTTAGAAAAACAGACATAACTTAAGAATAGATTACTGCATCTGAATACTGATTATAAGATAGTATGGAGAATGAAACAAGAGGAAAAATGTGAAAAAGAGGTTAGAAGACATGAAGAGTCTCATATATGTCAAATTTGAGTTTCAGAATGAGAGAAAAAGGAAAATGAGGCAGAGGCAATATTTGAAGAAATAATGACTGAAAATGTTCCTGATCTGATGAAAGATCAAATACACAAATCCAAGGAGCTCTATGAATCCCAAGTAAGAGAAATAAAAACAAACTCACACCTGAAAAAGAAAAAGCTAGGAAGAAAAAGCAGATTATTCTAAAGAAGTAATAATTGGTATGTTAAAACATTTGTAATAAAGAGTTTGACATCATTTTTTATAGTTGATGAAATCTAAGTCCCACATTTGTATAGCTAATAAGATAGCCCAGATGCTCCCTTCTTTGGCATCAGCCAGAAGTTCAAATCATGCAAGCCTTAACCCCACAAGAACCCTCATACTTTTCTCACACTATTTCTTGTGAATAATCCCATCTCCTATTCACAAAAAGTATAGCCAGCCTCCTTTTTCTATTCTCTCAAACCATTTTCAGGCCAGCTTGGGAGCCTGCTCTGATTTCTTCAGAAACTCGTAGGGTGTAATACATTTTCCATGTCTTCTTGGTGCATGTGTGGCATCATCAGTCTCAACATCTCACCAAATTTTGGGCAAGGGTTCATACTGCCTGTAGAAGATAACCAAAATTGGTGCACCAAGTAGCATGTCTAGATAATGCTCTTCTTGTTTTGGACAAGAAACCCACCAGGGGTCTTTCTTCTCTCACTTTGACTTGCTAACTAACTCTGCTGCCTACTGATGAACAGAGCATGCTCTCTGAAATATATGCTGCCTGCTGGCAGGCTTGTGGTTTGAGCTATGCATATTTGCACTGCATCTACAAATCTTATGAAGTCTCTGTTCAGATGTAAGTTGCCAGTTTTCAATAATTAATGCTTAGGGACAGTACTATGGGATTGAAGCCCTCCTGATATGGCGTGGGGAGTATATCTCAACCTTGATTTATCTGTGTGTTTCAGATTGTAGTATGTGTCTTGATTCCAGAACAACCATGGCTAACACTAGAGTCAGAGGAAAAACTCTGACCCATTGACAGTTGGTTGTGTTTCTCACCAGGTGTTGTCCCCATTCTATAGAGGGTTTAGGGGAAAAACTAATAGCTTGTGCAATAGACAAGCCCATTTAGTAATGGCTCACGTAAAGGAAGAGAAATTGCAATGTGACATGCTGAGGTCACACAAATGAAAAGCAAATGACTTGCTAGGACTCTACAAAATACTGTTGTTGCTGCCACTAGCTAGCTACACCTCTGTCTCAACAAAGATCCTTATCCTCAGGGTTACAGAGAACACACACATGGCCTGTGTGACAACCAATGACCAAACATTGAGAGAGGCTTCTAACCCCGATAATACTGATTTAAGGCTCTCTGGAGGGAGAAACTTATGACTATGATTAGAGTACAGAAGTCCGAAATATATCTAGTAACCACCAAAAACAAACAAACAAAAACCCCAAACCCAAACTAAAACCTATATGGAGGGAAGGAAACAAACAAACTAAAAACAAACACAGAGAGACCCAAAATTTGACTCAGTCGAAAACCCAAAATTCACTAAAAGGATTTATACAACAAAAAGAAAAAGGGGCACTGATTGACATCTTGCCTCTACAACATAGGTTCTGAATAAACTTTTGCATCTAAAATGCACCAATTGGCAAATCTTCGTGGTCTTAATTACTACCAGGGATGAAATTACAGTTATTCCAGGAGATCCCACTGAATTTAAACAAGGTACACCCTGTAATCTTAGGGGAGTTACTCAGCATAAGCAGGAAGATAAATAGGTATGCCCTACCTTAACCACTAGAAATATTACTACCTTGCTTAAATTTCTTATAGTCATATTGTCCATTTTTCTAAAATACCTTATACTGGTCATGGCTGCTCTGACCCAACAAACAATACATTAAAATTAAATTAAGTCTCTGGCACTTTCAATTGGCTTGATAAAATGAGATTCTATGGACTTTCCCCCCAGATAAAATAGTTTATCATTTATCCAGCCCAACATAAATTAAAACAGGGCCTTCAAGGATTGAAACCCATTATATAAAACCTATTTAAAGAAAAGGTGATTGTCTCCACTGCATCTCTAACAGCCTAATTTGTCCTATTTTTAAACCCAAGAAACATAAAAGGCATCTCATAATGGGTTGCTGTAATGTTAAAATTATAGCCACATCAATTAAGACCTCCATATCTAGTATTATTAAAATCACTGGCTCCATCTAACCAGCAACTGGTATAATAAAAGCACTGAATCCTTTGCAGCCACAGATTTGGCTAATATTCTCCATTTCATGTCTATTTCAATAGTCTCTTAGATGCAGTTTGCCTTCACTTTTGAAGGGACACAATAAAAGATGCTTACCCGGCTCTCTATAGGCTACATCAACAGTCTAGTGGTCATACACATCTTTGCAGGTAAGGTCTTCACTGTAACCAACTTTCCCCAGGAGCACAGGTATGACATCAAACTGATGATGTCCTTATCCAAGGAGATTTATTTGACACATTCATTCAGGATACACAAATACCCAAAAAGAAGTTCACAAAAATGAGATGGGCTATTGTCCCACACATAGTACAAGACTGTACTACTTCAGTTAGATTCCTGAAAGTTATTTTATAAGCCAAGGGCTGCTCCATCCCTGACACTGTATTGACTTTATCAGCACCCATGATGTTAAAGTAAGCCCAAGATCTTTTAGGCTTTGGGTTCTAGAAATAACATATTCTTCATTTACAAATTTTACTTAAGCCCATATATGATGTTACTCACAAATTGGCCCACTTTGAATGTAAATTCCTACAACAAAAGACTCTAGAATCTGTCCAAATTGCAATACAACAGGCACTTCATTAGTAGCCCCCCACAAAAAAGTTCCTTCACTCTAGGGATTTTAGCAACCTCCTGTTATTCCTGCTGGAGTCCCTGGTAAACCCATGGTGGCTGTAAGTTGCCCATGAGTTTCTAGTGTGAGAAATTGCCCTCCTTGGCCCCACACTATATGCCATTAAGAGTAACACTTGCTCTTCACACACTGGGCTCTCCTAGAAATAGTCATCACAGGACCTGAGATTATGGCCCTCCATACTGAGCTGCCCATTATGCTTTGGGTCATGAAAACAGCACCCATGAGCTCAGCATAGCTACTAAAGTCTCCTTGCTATAAGATGTAGCCAAACCTAGGCTTTCTGGTTTTTCCCACCTACAGGAGTTGGGAGGGGCTGTCTTGTCCTCATTTCCTTGCCACATGACACAGTGATGGAGGAGGTCACCCCTCTTCTGTAGCACTTAGCTTCCTGGGGAGCCCCTTGGTACCAACTGAGTGAGCAGCAAATGGATTTTATATAAGAAGCATGGCAGCACCATTACATGTGATGGAGCTCAATGGAGAACATCTGATTTTCATCCTTTAACTTCATGTTTCTACTCAAGGATGGAACCCAACGGTCAGCAAACTCAGCTAAACTTCAGTCAGTCATTTAACACTAGATACTTTAGCTAACAATCAGCCTCATTTACACATTTTGCAGCAACAACTCATTAACCAAGAGTCTCCATTGGGGTTAAAAACTCTAGGGGTCTCTTGCCTTACAGACACCCAAAATATAAAATAGGATCACAGTACAAGTCCTCACTAGGACACTCTTCACCCCCTGGAGTTCCAGACATCATCAATAGTGACCAAGGCACTCATTTCACTTCTCAAAAGAATATACAATGCCAGACTCTCCAACAAGATAGTCAATAGAACTTTCAACATCCTTCCCAGTCTAAAGTTTCAGGCCTTATAGAGCACCCTAATGTCTTATTTAAATAAGATCAAATTCGATTAAATGTAATATGGTACATTTCAATCATCAGTCTAGCTCATGCGATAGAAAGTCCAGTTGATCTCTCCATTGACACTGGCAGGAATTTCAAATCATACAAACCACGGCCAGCACACAAGACCCTTGCCCCAGCTCTAAACCCAAAATAAAAGCCAGTCTCCTTTTCTTGCTCTCTCAAAACATTTTTGAACAAACTTGGGATCCTGTCCTACTCTTCCCACAAATCTTCATTAGGTGAGTACTAAAATTTTTACACCCTCTTAGTGTATATCATCAATCCTGGGATTCAAACCAAATTGGAGCAGTGGAACCTATCCCACCTGACATGGTTCTCTAATTTATGGTTCAAGCAGCAAAGTATGAATGTCCCAGGTACTGCAAAATCTTGCCAAGACCTGGTATAATCAGTCTTTTTAACTTCACCTACTCTAAAACATATGTAGTGGTAAGATATCTGATTGTGCTGTTGTATTCCTCATCTGTGTATGTTCTTTGGAAAAGTGGTTTTTTTTAATCTTCCCCCCATATTGTGGGGGTTGTTTTCTTATTAAAAAATTTTGAGAGATTCTAATATATTCTATAATAGATACAGTCCTTTATGAAATATATTATTTTCAAATATTTTATTCCAGTCTGTGGCTTTTCTTTTCATTCTTAGCAGTGTCTTTCAAAGATCAGAATTTTAAAATTTGGATCAAGTCCAAATTATTAATTTATTGTTTTATGGATTATGCTTCATGCTTTTGGTGTTATATGAAAGAAATCTTTGCCTAAGCCAAGGACACAAAGGGTTTTTTTTATGTTTAGTTCTAGAAGTTTTATAATTTTAGACTTAATGCCATAAATTTGCTCATAATTACTGTTAAATAACATCCCACCAATTCAAATATACTGTTATTCAGTTTGAACTATTTTATAATTTCCATTTTTATTTCTTCTTTGAAATATTAGTTCTTTAAATGTGAGTTATTCAATTTTAAAATATTTGGGAATTTTCTAGAGATCTTTCTATTACTTATTTTAAATTTAGTTTCCTATCATCAGAGAATGTGTTTTGAATAACTTGAAACTTTAAAAAATTTATTGACACTTGCTTTATGGGTCAGAATATGATCTAACTTGATAAATGTTCCTTGTGAAGTTAAAAAGAATTGTAGTTTTCTCAGAAAAAAAAGTCTACAGCTCATATTGGATGTGATATTGGAAAAAGGAAAATTAGGTCAAATAATTTGACAGCATTATTAAAATCTTCTCTATCCTTACTGATATTCTTTTGGCTTGTATGAATTATTGAGAGAGGGATATTGATATCTTCAAGTATAATTTTGCATTATTCTATTTCTCTATTTAATTCTATCAATTTTTGCTTTACGTTATTTGAAGTTCTGTTACTAGGTACATAAGCATTCAGGACTGATATGTCTATAATGAAAAATGTTTAATAAGATCCCTAAATGGTAAACATGTTCATAAATGGGGAGACTCAATACCATGGAGATGTTAATTTTCTTCATATTGATCCAAGGAATCTTTGCAGTCTAATCAAAATCATAATTTCTTCTTTTATGAAAATTAACTAGTCATTTTATACAATTTATGAAGAGTAAATAGCCAAGAATGATCTAGGTACTCTGGATCCAGGAAAATAATGTACAGGAAGGTACTTGTCTTTCTAGATGTTAAAACTTATTATAAATTTATAGTAATTAAAACATTATTGTACTGCTCAGGAATAGAAAATTACCCATACAACAAAATAAAGAAGCAAAATGTCAATTCACAGTTATATAAACTTTATTATGACAGAGTTATCCTTGCCTGTCAGTGAGAAAGAATGGATTGTTCATTTAATAGTGCTGAGGCAAATCGGCATGCATGAGGAACCACCAATTTTTTTCATGCATGCAGGTTTGCCTCAGAACTGTGAGAAAAAAATTTCTATTATTTATATTACCCAGTTTATGATATTTTATTATAGCAGCCTGAATGGACTAAGACAAAATTGATACCAAGGAGTGGAGATACTGCTGTAACAAATACCTAAAATGTGAAGGTAGCTGTGGAACCAGGTAATAGGTAGAGATTGAAAGAGTTTTGAGGAGTATGCTATAAAAAGCCGACATTGCTATGAACAGACAGTAAAAGGCAGTTCTAGTAAGGGCTCAGAAGAATAATACAGCTATAGAGAAATTCTCAGTCTTCTTAGAGAATATCTAGTGGTCATGAAGAAAATGTTGGTAGGAACATGGATGGTAAAGGCTATTCTGATGAGATCTCAGATGGAAATGAGGAACATGTTATTGGAAACTGCAGAAAAAGTGATCCTTGTTATAAAGTGGCAAAGAACTTTCGGAATTGTGTTCACATCCTAGTGTTTTGTGGAAGGTAGAACTTGCAAGCATAAAATAGAATATTTGGATGAAGAAATTTCTAAGCAAAGTTTTGAGGTGTAGCATCAGTTTTCTTGAATACTTATAGTAAGATGCAAGAGGAAAACAATGATTTGAAAATGAAATTTTTAATCAAAAGGGAAGAAGAAAGAGATTTGGAAAATTCTCAGTCTGTCCATATTGTCAAAAATAAGAAAGCACATTCAGGAGAGAATACAAAAGGTCTGGCCAAATGACCATTTGATAAGGAAATTAGTATGGATGGCCAGGTGTTATTCATCAAGACAATAGAAGAATGACCCCAAAGTCATTTGGGATCCTTTGGAGCTGCCCCTCCCATCACAGGTCCAGAATGCAAGGGGCTTGTGGACAGAATGATTTCAAAGAAGGGGCTGAGGGCACCTGCAAGACCTTAGTGATTGCTGTCCAATACAAGGATCTGCTCCTTGAATTCTGGTGCAGCACTCTTTAGCCACCCCAGGTGGCTTCAGTGGGCCCAGGTGCAGCATTGTTAGGTAGGAATAAAATCTGCAGATGGTAGGTGTAGGCCAGGAGGGTTTTTCCTAGGGGTGGAAGAAGCCAGGGACTAATCAGGGAAAGGGACTACAGGAAAATCCCGAACACCTGGATAATCATTTGGTAATATCCCACACCTCCTGTAAGCCCTCCCCCAACCAGGCCAGTAAAAGGAAACCACCTGAGAGTTCTCAATGTCTTTCTCCACTCTCAGAGACTGACCTCTTCCTCTGTCTGGAACATATTTTCACTTAGGGTAGCTTTTTACTGTCACTTTGTATAGTTTCTTTCTTTTCTGTAATAAACTGTTTATGTGGGATTGCTTTGTATTTGTGATCACTCCGTCATCGGCTCAACTCAGTACCAGTACTCACTCTTGACATTGGGAACCAAGGACCAGGAACATTGAGATAGAGCTAACAGCATGGGCAGCAGTGACTGCCCCTCTGGAAGGCATGGGTGGTAGACCTTGGCAGCATCTGTGCAGTGACATTTCCTTTGGTGTGTAAAGTACACAAGTTGTGGAGATGTGGCTACCTCTACCCAGATTTCAAAAAATGAAGCCACCTGGAACTTTAGAAGTGCAACTCAGGCAGAAGGCTGCCTTCAGAACTGGGCCACTGCCTAGTGGAACCATGGGGGCAGGACCACCCTGCAACCTCAGACTGGTAGAGCCACTGGCTTTTAATTCCACCCTGGGAGAACCACTGGAAATGACTACAAGCCCTGAGAGCAGCAGTGTGGGCTGGGCCCAGAAAAACCACAGCAATGGGGCCCCCCAAAGCTATGGGGGCTGGGTGGCCTGGTGCCTTGGGTGAACAACCCCTGTCCAGCAGAGATGTGGAGGTTGGACCTCCACCGCAGGTGGGCCTAAAGGACAGAGTCTCAAGTCAGAGAAGATTATTCTCGAGGCTTAAGGTTTTGGACTTACTTGGGACCTGTTACCCCTTTCGTTTTTCCTATTTCTCCCTTTTGTAATAGAATATCTATTTTGTTCCTGTCCCATCATTGTATTTTGGAAGTACATAACTCCTTTGATTTCACAGGTTCACAGCTGGAGAACAATTTGCCTAGGAATAAATCCTACCTCGAGTCCCACTCACATCTAATTTAGATGATATTGAAATGAGTCTTTTGACTTAGACTTTAAAGTTGATGTTGGAAGAATTAAGATTTGGGGGGCTATTCGAATGGAGTGAACGTATTCTGCATATGAGAAGACCGTGTATTTGGGGAGGCCTGGGGTGGAGTGCTATGGTCTGAATGTTTGTGTCCTTGAAAAATGAATGTGTTGGATCTTAATGACCAATGTGAGGAGGTGTCAGGAGGTTGGACGTTTGGGAGGTGATGAGGGTGGAGCCCTCATGAATAAGATTAGTGCCCTTATAAAGAGGCCTTAGAGAGCTGCCTTGCCTCCTTGAGCTTGGGAGAACACAATGAGAAGACACTGTTCTGTGAACCAGGAAGTGGGCCCTCACTAGAAACCAAATCTGCTGATACCTTGATCTTGGAAGGCCCAGCCTCCATGACAGAAATAAGTCTGTGTTGTTTATAAGCTACCCAGGCTATGATATTTGGCTGTAGCAAACTGACTAGACTGAGACAAGCACTCTGCAGAAGAAACCTCTATAGCCCATAAACACATTAAAAACATATTTGACCCTATTAATAATAAGGGAAATACAATTTAAATCTTCAATGAATTAATATTTTATACACACATACTGACAAAACTTAAGAAGTACAACCACTTTGGAAGACAATTCAGCATTATTTTATAAAGTTGGTATTCATATTCTCTGTGATGCAGCAATTCACTCCTAGAGGTACATCCTAAACAAACTTAGCCATATATGACCCTAGGCAACTGTTCAAGAATATTTATAGCTATACTATCTGGAGTAGCAGAAAACTGTAAACAAAAAAATATTATTAATATCATAGGTAAATACATTTTGGTATATTTATACAGTAAAAGACTATACAGCAGTGAAAATTAATAAATTGTTGTTACATGAAAAAAATACACATAAATCTTTGAAACATAAGGTTGAGCAGAAAAAAATCCAGTTGTAAACAAATTTAGAAGGTATGATTAAGTTATCATAATATTAAAGATCTGCAAAAGTAAACCTTATTGTATAGTATAGCAGGACATAAATACATAGCAAAACTAAAGAAAAGAAAGAATTACAAATACAGATTTCAGGATGATGGTGGAGGGGAAAGATTAGAATTTAAGAGGACAAACAGGAGATTACCAAGTAAATGGCAATATTCTTAAAATTATGAAATAGGTAAACATGTGTTGTCTTTTGTACATATATTTTATGAATATTATTTTATAGACTACAAATTTAATTTAAGTAATTAAAAATACAGAGCTCTTGAAATAAGAAGTTACTATAAAGATTTTTTTTTTTTGGCATGAGACTTTTTAAGAAAGCATAGAAATAGAAGAAAGAAAATGGTAAACAACCAACAATTTCCTCTGTGAGAGTCTGAGTACTGACCCCCTAGCTAGCCAAGTAATTATGAAGAGCACCATCACTTCAATCACTAGGAGTTATTATTTTATATATGTGTCCTTGAACAAAACTGCTTTAATTAGGAGTCATCATTGTTTGAACCAATTGCATTGTTATCATATCAGAATTTAGCAGGACATTTAAAGCATAAATGTATCCAATGAATGCATATATATCAAATATTTTCCTTTGTTTTTATACATTAGACCTTCAAACTGCTCTAATTGCAACATATTATGAAGTTTTTTTGTTTGTTTATTTTTAACTGTATATTCTCAAGTAAATAAGGTTAATAGGTTATAGCCTTAGTTAATTATTTTTAATTCTGATAGCAGAAAAATAAAACATACTGAATTGATATTTATTTGATATCTGTGTGTGTAATTTTATAACTGAGGGCTTTTTGCAAGAATAGTTATTTTTAATGTACTGATATGATTAAAAATGAAAGTTATTAGGGAAGGAAAGGGCCCCCAAAGTTTCTAAAGATGAAATATTATTAGAAAGATCATCACTGAGGTCAGTGAATAATACCTGTTATCAAAAAACAGAAAATTCATAGTTTGTTATAAATATACAAACAGGAATATTAAAGGTAAAAATATAGCACTAGGAGAACCAAATACAATAAAAAAATGAATGCATGACCTATGCACTATGGAAAAATCAACTTAATTATGGTTTGTTACAATAGCTCCTCTTTTTGAACAAGTCCAGCTTTAATTAAAATCTTCTCATTCGATCAGATGGAGTTGCAGATGAGATTAGTTGAAACTGTCTATTGTTCTTATTCATTATAATGTACTGCATTTCAGCAGTATGGAGACATACAAAAGAAAAGCATTTCACTAACTCTTCAAAGGAGTCTGTTATGATTCTAAATTTAATTAAATTAGATTAGTTGCACATCATTTATGTTACTATAAAAACTCAAGCAATTTTGAAGAGATTCCCTCCCCCTGCTGTCCCACCCTTTCCTCATCCATCACGCCCAAATTTAAAATTACAGCATCTATGTTGAACTCCTGCTATTGCTTTTAGGAAACAACAGATATTTCTTATAAAATACTCTTTATTACTTTTCTTTCATCTCCCCAGCCAATATAAATAGGACTCAATCAACAAATCATCAAATATATAGTTCACAGAATGGACAACTCATTTATTTATTTATTTTGAAAAAACTTGTTGGAAGTGATGAATTACAATTACAAATAATCCCTCATTTCTCTACAGGTTCTGTTTTTGAAAATATTTCTCTGACTTGCTTCCTTTGAATACAGTTGGACAAAATAGATCTGGAAATAATCCATTATAATTCACATATTTCTATAACTAAAATTAATCCAGCTGCCTCAGACACAGTTTAAATATCATTTTTTAGCAACAGGTTAACACTCTCCCAGGGATCCAATATGGATCTATATGTACATGTAGGCTGAAAATTGCAACAATGTCAGTACATTTTCTGTTGTATTAAAGCTACTAAATTAAAGAACAATTTGTTATGCGGCACTAGATCACAAATATTAATTTTGGTACTCAGTAGTGGGAGAAAGCTGGGAAACTTGGAAGAGAGTATTAGTATTGGTGAAATGTGAAGTGCCTTGAAGAAAGCATTGTGGAAGTATGATGGCTTTGAAGAGGTTGTAATGAGGGCTTAGAGAATAGTAAGAAAACTTTTACTGAAAATTAGACAATATGGGTTCCCAGTATATAGTGGTAGACAGTTTATAATGCAGATGCCTACACTAATGGAGAAAATAGAAATGTATCTGATAAGCTAGGTGATCTGGTTAAAAAGATTTCAAGGTAGATTGTTGAAGGTGCTGGGTTTCTTCATGCTGTTGATAGTAAAATGTGAAAAGAAAGAGATAAGAACTGTCAAACAAAAAGGATCCAGGACTTAGTGGTTTTGAAAATTTATGTTTTCTTAAGATGACAAACAATACTATAATTAAGAAAATGCCTTCTGAACCATGGGATCAAATCCTGGGCACTCTCAGGAAAGGAAAATGTAAAGATGCAACAGAGATTTCTCCTATAAAATTCTTTGTTAACACCTCAGAAAGACCTAAGGTTTAGCATTAGGAATTCTAAGAAGATTAAAGACTGTTGCCCTCAGCAATCTTAGTAGAGTCCAAGATATGAAAACCTCATCTCAAATCAATTTTTAGGTGTGGTTATTGACTAATAATGGGAACTCCAATAAGATTCACAGGGTATCTACAAATATTTTTAAAGAATTATATTAGCAGAAATATTACCAACTTGCCTTATAAGGAACAGGGATAAAATGAAATTCAAAGAGAACTTTTGACCCCACAAACTGTACTGTCGGTAGGCAGACAGAAAAACATACAGCTGCAAACACAGCTACTTATTATTTGGAAGGCAGAAGCAAAAGTCCAGACTGCTAAGCCAAGAAAAAGAGAATCAATCTTGGGCAGCAGTTGGACTGAGAACTAATCCAGGATCTTCTAATAATTGTCAAACAGGATTGCAGAGTTTCCATGAATTCATGAGTCCTGTGTGCCTCCTGTTTTCTCCTCCTTTGAACAAGAATTTATAGAAATTATATCTTTCCTAAAATTGTATGTTGGGTATTTGGGGATGAGATATGAGTTCATAAGTCTTAAGATTTAGAGAAACTATACTCAAGGGCCTGCACTTAATAAACTACATCTATGGAACCTCACCTGAACCTGGACTTGAATTGAATGGTAAAATTGTGGACTTTGAGATGATGTTATAATGGGAATGAGACATTTTGGGAACCCTGGGAGAAGTTGGGTATATTTGATTGTGAAAGAAATGCAAATAATTCAAGACCAGGGGTGTACTGTGGGTGTTTGTTTCTTCTTTGTTTTTCACATCTGTCATATGTAATTGATAAACCTTCACTGAAAACATCATTATCACTCAAAGTTCACAATTTACATTAAAGTTCACTCTTGTTGAACATTCTATGGGTTTGGATAAATGTGTAATGACATGTGTCCACCATTATAGTATCGTACAGAATAGTTTCACTTAAAATTCTTCTGTGCTTTCCTCATTCATCTCTCCTTCCTGCCAACCTATGGCAACTACTCATCTTTTTACTGCCTTGTAAGTTATGACTTTTCTAGAATATCATATAGGAATCATACATAGCCTTTTCAGATTGGCTTCTTTCACTTAGTAATATATGTTTATTTCCTCCACGTCTTTTTGTGGCTTGATAGTTCATATTTTTAGCCCTAAAACATATTCCACAACCTGGACATATCACATTTTATTTCTCCATTCACCTACCAAAGGGCATCTTAGTTGCTTCCTAGTTTTAGCAATATTGTATAAAGCTGCTAAAAACATTCATGTGCTGATTTTTTAGCATGGACATATGTTTTTGCTCATTTAGGTAAATACCATGGAGTGCAGTTTCTAGATAATATGCTAACAGTATGTTTGATTTTGTAAGATACTGCCAAACTGCTTTACAAAATGACTGTATAAGTGTGCATTTCCACCAGCAATGAGTGTGAGTTTCTATTGCTCCCCATGCTCACCAGCATTTGATGTTGTTGGTGTTCTGAATTTGTGGCCATTCTACTAGCCATGTAGTGGTATCTCATTGTTGTTTTAATTTACATTTCCCTAATGACATACGATGTGGAACATCTTTTCACATGCTTATGGGGTGTGTGTTTAGGTCTTCTGTTCATTTTTAATTGGGTTACTCATTTTCTTAATGTCAAGTTTTAAAAGTTCTTTGTATATTTGGAGGATAATTCTTTATGAGATATGTCATTCACAAATATTTTGTCCCAGTCTGTAGCTTATTGTCTAATTCTCTTGACAGTGTCTTTTACAGAGCAGAAGTTTTTACTTTTAATGAAGCCTAGTTTATCATTTTTTCTTTCATGGATCACTCCTTGGTGTTATATCTAAAAAGCCATCACCATGCTCAAGGTCATTGAGATTTTCCTTTATGTTATCTTTCAGGAGTTTTCATGTCTTGATGGCTCATATTTTGGTTTTGTCATAAAATATTTTGCATTTTACATTTTATATTTAGGTCTATAATCCATTTTTACTTAATTTTTGTGGAGGATGTAAGGTCCGTGTCTAGATTCATTTTATGGATTCATTTTTGGATTCATATGGAGGACCACTTTTTCCAACACCATTTACACAGTTTGTTGAAGAGAATAATTTTTTTTCTCTCTTTGTTCTTTTGTCAAAAGTCAGTTGACTATATTCATGTAGGTCTATATCTGAGCTCTCTGTTCTGTTCCATTGATTTGTCTGTTCTTTTACCAATACCACATAGTCTTGAGTATTGTAGTTTTATAGCAAATATTACAGTTGGGTAGCATCAGTCACTCTACTTTGTTCTTCTCTTTCAATATTGTGTTGACTATTCTGGGTCTTTTGTCTCTTTTAAGGCAACCTACAGAATGGGAGAAAATATTTGCAAACCATACATTCCATAAAGTGTTAATATCTAGAATCTACAAAGAACTCAAAGAAATCAGCAATAAAAAAACAAACAACCCCATTAGAAAGTGGGCAAAAGACATGAACAGAAGTTTTTCAAAAGAAGATAGACAAATGACCAACAAATATATATTTAAAAAGCTTAACATTACTAATCATCAGGGAAATGCAAATTAAAACTACAATGAGATACCACTTTACCCCTGTCAAATGGCCATTATTAAAAAATCAATAAACAATAGATTCTGACATGGAAGAATAGCAATAGGAATGCTTATAAATTGTTGGTGGGACTGAAAATTAATACAACCTCTATGGAAAACAGGATGGAGATTCCTCAAAGAAACAAATGTAGATCTACCATTCAATCCAGCAATCCCATTACTGGTTATGTACCAAAAGGAAAAGAAGTCATTTTATCAAAAAGACACCTGCACTCAAATGTTTATCACAGCACAATTTAAAATTGCAAAGATGTGGAAGCAATCTAATTGTTCATCAATTCATGAGTTGATAAAGAAAATGTGATACACACACACACACACACACACACATACACACATCACGGAAAGTACTACTCAGCCATAAAAAGAAATGAAATAATGTCATTTGCAGTAACTTGGATGGAGTTGGAGACCAATATCCTAAGTTAAGTATCTCAGGAATGGGAAACCAAGCAATGTATGTTCTCACTAATGAGTGGGGGATAAACCGTGGGTACACATGGGCACAAAGAGATATAAAGGACATTGGAAACCAAGAAGGGGAGAGGGTGAGAGGGGAAGTGTGAGATAAAAACACATCTATTGAGTACATGAACACTATTCTGGTAATGGACACACCAAAAGCCCTGACTTTCACATAACAAAAACATTTGTGCCACCTTAATATTTTGAAATAAAAAATATAAAGAAAATTTAAAAATAAATTTTCAAATTCTACTTGCTCATTGCTGGTATATAGGAAAGCAATTCATTTTTTTATATTGATCTTGTATCCAGCAGCCTTGTTATAATCATGTATTAGTTCCAGGAATACAGTGATGTTTTAAAATTTGTTCACAATTCTTTGATATTCTTCCTTTTGGCGGCAGGGGGTGGGGGAAGGCACTTAATGCTCTTCCCCTTGAGTGTAGATTGTATTTAGTAACTC
>CAUYPO010128730.1:0-24795 GCA_963574435.1 Cheirogaleus major | reverse complement strand
GGTAAACTTACAGGGTGAAAAAGAAGGATGAGGTTTCTATTTACTTCATTCTACTTTCATTTGCTTTGCCTTTCGAAGGCTAAAAGTAATGGGTTTCATCTCTCTCGCGGCACTCAAGTCTGCTGCTAGAGAGATTAAATCAGAGTAGGAAAGAAAGCAGAAAGTGTGCCTTCCACTCAGGAAATGATCTCTCGAGAGCCCAGTTCTTGTTGAAATGCCAAGCTTAAAAATAAAGGCAGAGGGGTTTCTATTCCCACCTCTGCATTTTCTGGGCTTTGACTCAACACACCCCTGCCCTTGTTGTCACACTCCCCTGTGATTTTCGAGAGCTTTCCTTTCTTTCCAGCTGACAGTTTGAGCCCAGAAAAATTGAGGCTTGATGAGGATTTCCTCCTGGCCGAAAAAAAAGAAATCACTTGATTTCCGAACCAATATTGGAAAATCCAATATTTCGAGAGCAATGTGGTTGTTCAGATTCCAGAGAAGCCATTACATTTATAAAGATGCCCAATGCGTGAAAATAATTTACATAGGATTAACTGCTCCGCAAGGAATCTTGAAAGACATAGGAAAATGTTAAGTAAGCTGTTACCGTGTTTCCCCGAAAATACGACCTACCCATCAAATAAGCCCTAGCAGGATTTCTAAGTATTTGCGCAATAGAAGCCCTACCCCGAAAATAAGACCTAGTGATGGGCGTGGCTACGCAGCGCATCTGCACAACCCGTGCATTTCGTCACAGAGTGGGAAAGAACACGAGCAGCCCTTCTCATCTGCCCCACGAGAGCTCTAGTGCTCGACAGGAGAGATCGGGGCCAATGGTTCTAAAGGAAATAGAGACGCAAGACATTCAGGATGGAATTCGGGGTTTGGAGAGTGATGATGATGTTCCAGAAGAAGACGACTTCACTCTATTTGAGTCAATGTAGATGGTTGTACCGTACTTAAAAAAAATAACACATCCACTGAAAATAAGCCCTAGGTGTCTTCTTGAGGAAGAATAAATATAAGACCCTGTCTTATTTTCGGGGAAACACAGTAGTAGAGGGGATAGTGAGGAAGAACAATGTTCTGGGCATGTCGTTAAAGCATAGCCATTGGGGTTTGCACAGGGATTGCACATGGGGGTGCGTGGGAGGAGTGGGTGATGCCTATAGTTTTGGCCTGAGCACTAGAGGTTGGAGTTGCCATTTTCTCTGGTGGGGAGGACTGAAGAGCAGGCTTTTCTTGGGTGGGTGGGAACAAAGTGGACTGTAGATTCAAGTTGTAGGTGCCTGTTAGACATCTAAGTGGAAGAGTCTTGTAGGCAGTTGAATATCCGAGGTTCAGAGGAGAGGCCCAGGCTGGAGGTGTAAATTTCTATGATATTTAAAACTTTGAAATTGAGGGCAGTCACCCAGAAAGGGTTGGTAGATGGAAGAGATCAAGGACCAAGCCTTCCGCTGTATGGAGGTCCCGGAGATAAGGAGGAACCAGCAAAGGAAAAGGAAAAGAAGCAGTTGGTGGGAAGTTGGAGAACCAGACATCTGTGACTTGTAAACCAATAGTCATCTGAATCTGTTCTGTTAGGTTGATGATGAGAACTGAACAGTGACCATAGCCTTATAGGGTTTGGCAACAGGGAGACCAGTGCTGATGTTGATGTGCATTGTTTGGCAGTAGGACAGAAACCGGAGTGGGGTGGGTTCAGGGGAGGACAGGAGTGGAACTGGGTAGCCAGTTGGGATTCCTTTTAGGGAGCATGTGGTGAAGGGAGCACGGGCAGGTGTGGTGGCAGCCGAGGGGGAGGATGGGGTATGAGGAAGGCTTTTTTAAAAGATGGGAGAACTAACAACCTGCACAGTGTGGAAAGGGTCGCACAGAGAAGACTTGCTGGTGATAAGAAAGGGGCCGATTGGTGGAGTGAGTGTGGGTGCAGAGGTGAGAGGGGTTGGGACTGAGTGTGAAGGGGAGGGGTGCACTTCAGACAGGAGCATTGGCGCTCCATCCATATCAGGTAAGTTTTACAACTCTGTAGTGGTTTTAAACTTTTTCTACTTCATAGAGTAATTAGATTAGTCCATGCTATCTAAAATATATACTTTGATCTGTTCTTGACCTTAGTATAGTCCTTTATTCTTACCAATTACAGTAGTTCTTTGAATAGTCTTCCAGGCTTTAAGTCCTCTCCCTTCCTATCCTATAGGTAGATTGTATCAGTCCTTTTGTTGGTTGCAGAATGCAGTCCAAATTTCCTAATAAACGATTTAAGACTTTTAGGACCTGGCTCCATTCTGTTACTCTGGTTTCATTTACCATGTTATTTTGTATGTCAGTTGCCAAAATACACTGGAGTATTTGCTGTCTTCGCTTTTGGAGTCAGATCTGGGAAAATTTAGCTAATTTAGTCTCTGAGTTTATTTTTCATCTGTAAAATGGGATATTACCTACCAAGGTTTTCTATGAATTCAATGAGTTAAGGTAGTAGGTTTGTAATACATTTTCTGCCTCAGCCTCTCAAGTAGCTGGGACTACAGGCATGTGCCACCATGCCTGGCTAATTTTTTTTCTATTTTGGGTAGAGACGGGGTCTCACTCTTGCTCAGGCTGGTCTCGAACTCCTGAGCTCAAACAATACACCCGCCTTGGCCTCCCAAGAGTGCTAGGATTATAGGCGTGAGCCACGGCGCCCGGCCTGTAATACATTTTAATTGTCTTTACCCTTTTCTGATTTGTTTGTCATCCTAAAAAAACTCATCTCATATTGTCTGTAAAAGTTCTTATTCTTTAAGGTACTATGCGAATAACCCCTCATTTTTTTGAGCATTTCCTAGTATATTTATCTTTTTGTCCTCTCCTTCATATTTTCTTCCCTGAATTCTATACAGTGCTTACATGATATATACTCTGAAAGATTCTTGAGACTGGCTAATATCTCCAGAGCATTGTGGTCAGGATCAAGTTGAACCAAGGGCCAGTGTGGTATAGTTTTGTACTGGTGTTTTCCAGACTTAGTTATTTGTGTACCACTTTTACAATTTTTGCCCTGTCCGTGCGCCAACTATACTTTTTCTTTGAATGGGCTTACTTTTTAAACTGTATAATCATTCTTCACAATAGTCTCTGAAATGAGGAGCTAAAGTTTGCTCATTCTATTTTTTCTATTCCATATTAAAATGAGTACATAACTGCCAAACTTTGAAATATGCCCTAAAATCACATGTATATACCGTCAGTGTTATGCCATCTTTGTTGCCTTTACTAGATAAGTTTGTGGTAATTCATATTTCCTTGCTATACCAAGCCAAGGGTAAATTAAATGGTATTGTATTTCATTATTGTGTTAATTATAAGATAAGTTTGTTTGATGTTTATATTATCAGCTATAAAGTAGCAAAGTATTCTAAGAATTATTTTATCACGGAATATTTGCCAATAATATCTTCTCATAGTGATGTTCCAAAAAAATGATTTTTTCCTAAGATTTATCAGTTTTCTAAGATTTATGAAACTTGTACTCTTAGTCATTTAAAAGTGTTTTACTATATTTTATTTATTAAAGTATTTTTGTTGTTGCAGTGAGATGGAAAATTTTCGAGGGATAGCAGAGGAATCATTTCCAAGCTTTTTAACTAATTCATTACTTGGTAATAGTGGGACTTTAGAAAATGTCACTCTTTCTTCAAATCTTGGCTTGCCTGTTGCTGTTTCCACGCTTGCTAGAAATAGATCCAGCACTGATGACAGGTAAGACTTGTCTGAGCAGATTTCTTTTCTAGGTCCATAAAAACTACAACATACTGATACTTATGTAAAATTTCAAGTCAAGCTTGAGCTTTTATCTGTGAAGCTTTTATATGCTTTATCTGTGAAGGAGATGGCCAGATATGTAAAATGGATGTAGACAAAGAACTTGCTGTCTTTTCCCCCTTTCTATTTTCTTATCATTGGATGGTCTTAGGATTTGGGCACCAGTGACCTTTTTTAGTCTATTAAATATTGTTTTTTCTGTCTGTAATGTTTTGGATTTGTATTAGTTCAGTCTTACCAATGGCTGATAATGTAAACTAATCTGTGTTAGCAAAGTTCAAAGGGGAAATTAATTATAAGGGTATAGCAGTATGTCATGAAATCAAGGGCAGGAATGCAGAGCTGTGTCAAAACAAGGGACAGAAATCGGGATCTGGGAAGCCATCAAGACTTAGATTTCTGTCATCTCACTCTTCCTCTGTGTAACCCTTTCATTCTCTCTTTCAGCACAGTGGTTTATCTGCTTTTCTGTTCCATGTTGCACAACATGACAACACAAACTCTTAAAAGACATCTGTGGATTACATTTCTAGGTACAGAAGGAGACCAATGAACTCTCTTAAAATCTTATGCGTTACTGGTCCAGCTTGAGTTAAGTGTCCATTCCAAATCCAGTCATCTAAGGCACTGAGTGTGTTTGGAGCTATGACATGGTCTCCCTTTTTAATTGGTTTCAGCAGGTTCACTCTTTTTTTTTTTTTTTTTTTTTGAGACAGAGTCTCACTCTGTTGCCCAGGTGAGTGCTGTGGCATCAGCCTAGCTCCCAGCAACCTCCAACTCTTGGGTTTAAACAATCTTCCTGCCTCAGCCTCCTGAGTAGGTGGGACTATAGGCGAGCACCACAATGCCTGGCTAATTTTTTCTATTTTCAGTAGAGACAGGATCTTGCTTTTGCTTATGCTGTTCTCAAACTCCTGAGCTCAAGCAATCCTGCTGCCTTGGCCTCCCAGAGTGCTAGCATTACAGACGTGACCACCACCCCTGACCAAGGTTCACTGTTTACTGGACTTATATGACTGTCTTTCTCTTTCAGTCTTTAGTCTGTTGTTACTTGTAAAGTAACTTAGTTATTATTCTGATAACTTTCAGTTCCCAATGTAAATTTTCTCTCTTAGGAACTAAACTAGCTTTTATTTTCTTGACTTACCGTATTTCAGTTTTATAACCAGATAACTATTTGGTTAAATATACCCTATTTTCTATCTCCAAGTGTGATGTGTGCAGTTCACACATCCATTACATACAGGGTCTTGGATAACGTGTAAAGTTTGCCCATGCTTAAATATCTAACTGCTTCCCATCTTTTCTCAGCCTAAACATTTGGTGAATAGCATCATCTTTACCTTTGGGATCAAGGGGTTAGATTAACTCTCTAAGCTCTTTTAGCTTTAAGATTTCTGCCTGTATTGTTGAATACAGATAAACATCCCATTGCTTACTGATCCACAGGTTCTGTGCTTTGCACAGAAGATGATAGTTTTGAATACAGGGAGACCTATTTGTTTTATCAGCTGATGGTTGGTTTTACTATCACACAGCCCAATGTCATGGTGAAATTTAAATGTGCATAATTTAATTCTTAACAATTAAAACAATTTTTTTGTGTAGGTATCCTGATATCCAGGCATCTTACTTCATAGAAGGGAGGTTTTCAGTTCCATCCGGATCATCTCCCAGCAGCCAGAGTGATGCTGAACCAAGAGAGAGGTTACAGCTTAGCTTCCAAGATGATGAGTAAGTTCATACCTTCATTTGCTTGCACTGTGTTAAAAGCAAGTCTTAGCCTGAAAGTGTGCTTGTATTGCTGATTAATTATAAGAATCTTTAAGAGTTTTCTTTATGTGCTTTAAATGCATTTTTAGTCTTTCAAAGCATTTTTTCTGATTCTAAAAGTAATGTATGCTCACTGAAAAAAGCATATAGAGAATTATTAGCAAGACAATAAAGGCCTATAATCCCACTAACTAGCAAATAGCTACTTGGTTACATTAAAAACAAACTTTTTTAAATTAGAGATGGGGGTCTCACTATGTTGCCCAGGCTGGATTTGAACTCCTGGGCTCAAGTGAGTCCCCCCAGTTGCTGAGACTACAGGAGTACACCACTGTACCTTAATGTATTTTCATTTATAGTCTTCCAGACTTTTCTGTGTGCATATATGTTATTTATTTATTTTTTACAGAATAGGAATAAACTGTTATACTATTTATGATAACTTATAAAAATTAATATACAGTACTGTGTTGAGCTTTCAGTTGTAATTAATATGAATCTATATCATGTTAATGGCTTATACTCAAGTCTTTGGGCATTTATTATTGCAGTCTTGCTATTATAAAGTAATGAACTTTATATTTATACATTTATGGATATATTTTGTACATTTAGGAGATTTTTAAGATAAATTCTTAGGATTTAAATTGCTGAGTTAAAAATATTTTTAAAACCATTACAAATTAACACATTGCTCTTTAGAAAACTTGTACCTGTTTATACTCCCACTAGATGTATTTGAGAATGTCTACTTCTCCCAGCCCACCCAATATTTGATGGTACTTTTTTTTTTTTTTTTAATTTGAGACAGAGTCTCACTCTGTTGCCCAGGCTAGAGTGCCATGGCATTAGCCTAGCTCACAGCAACCTCAAACTCCTGGGCTCAAGCGATCCTCCTGCCTCAGCCTCCCGAGTAGCTGGGACTACAGGCATGCGCCACCATGCCCGGATGATTTTTTCTATATATTTTTAGTTGGCCAATTAATTTCCTTCTATTTTTAGTAGAGATGGGGTCTTGCTCTTGCCCAGGCTGGTTTCAAACTCCTGACCTTGAACAATCCACCCGCCTCGGCCTCCCAGAGTGCTAAGATTACAGGTGTGAGACACCGCGCCCGGCCGATGGTACTATTTTTAATCTTTGATTTTTAGAGTTAAATATAATTTATATACATACATATATGCAAAGAAGAAAGTCTGGAGGTCTGTAAAACCAAAATGGTAATGGTGGTATTATAGACAATCTTGTTTTCTGTGTTTAAATATATATTTGATTTCTTATGGGATTGAAAGTACTTTCTGAATATTAAAGATGCTAACCCTTGTATATTCATTCACTCATTGTGTATTTTTGACTCAGTGCCTAGTATGTGCTAGGCACTTTTCCAGGTGCTTAGGAAATAGCAGTGGACAAAACAGATGTTAAACAAGACATTAAGATATGCTAATTTTATAGTATATTAGAAAGGAAAAGTGCTAGATAAGATAGAATGATAAAGAGGGTCATTAGGAAGGCTGAAGGCAGTGCTCAGTGTGGGTCTCTGAGGATGTAAGATATGAGGAAAGATCTGAGGGAGGGACATGGGTAAGAGGACTTCAGGTGGAGGGTGCACCATGAGGCACCAAGGTAGGAGCAGACCCAGTGTGTTCACAGAGCAGTAAGGAAACTGAAGGGGTGTGAGCAGGATCTTGACTCTGACTTTGAGAGAGATACAAAACCATTAAATGGTTCCATCTGAATTATATTCTAAAAGACTCACTTTGGCTACTTTGTGGAGACTAGACTGTGGGAGGCAAGAATGGGTACAGGAAGACCACTCAGGAGGCTGGATTTTCAGGGGCACAAGGTGGATGGAGAGAAGAGCTCCAGGCCTGGCCTTCAAGGCACTGGAGCATTAAGAAGTTGGGGACAGGAGGAATAGATAAGGAGACTGAAGATTACTGCTGAGAGGTAGGAGGAAAACGGTGTCTTGGAAGCCATGTCAGGAACATGTATAAAAGAAGAGACAATTATCCAGCTATGTCAAATGAGAACTAAGAATTGACCATTGCAATTAGTGTAGGTTAGATCGTTGGTAATCCTTCCAAGTAGGTTGGTGGAAGTGGATGAGGGAAGGGTCTCGTGGGAGTACCGTCTTGACTCCTACTGGCAGCGAGGAGGTCTTGAAGTTGGTTTTGCTGGTGCTTGTTAAGGGAAGGCAGGAGGCCTGGCAACGTGGTCTGAGATGCAGTGGATGGTCTCGCTCCTTGACTCCTGAACGATCTAAAGACCTGGGTTGTTAGTCTGAGTGGAGGTCAACAGCCGGAAGAGGCATGGCCTTAGTCCCCATGTGAGGGACAGCTTCTTTGACCCCTTTTGGAGGAGGGGAAATTTATTCATTTCAAAATGTCTTTATTCTAACCTTGGAATTAATAGTTTAGCTGACTATAGGATTTTAAGATGAAAATAATTTTCACAACATTTTGAAGGCATTGTTATACTGTGTGAGAAGCCTAATGTCATTTTGATACTTGATCTTTTGCATGCGAACTGCTTTTTTCTGTCTGGAAACATTAGAATCCTCTCTGAGTCCCCTGTGGATGGAGATATTTCCCCCCAGTCACCAAATTCTAATTGGCATCAATCTGGAGATTTTTGTGCCTTAGTTCTAGATAATTATTATTTCTTTGGCAATTTTCTTCTATTTTTCTCTTTTCTCTTTCTGGAACTACTATTTTGGATTGCCTGGGTTGATCTGTTTCCATTATTTTTTCTTTGTTTTAGTGCAAAAAGACATTGTTCTAGATAAGTTTCTAATTTACTACTCTTTATTAAATCATTTGACAATCATAATTTTAATCATGAGAACTCTTTTTTTGGTCATTTCTTTTTTTAATGGCCCCTTTTTGTGATTGTATAGTTGACCCTTGAACAACACAGGTTTAAACTGCGAGGGTGTACTTGCATGTAAATTCTTTTCAGCCAAACGTGGGTTGAAAATACAGTATTGAGGGATGTGAAACCCAAGTATAGGAAGGGGTGACTATGGAACTTGAGTGTGTGCAGATTTTGTTATATATGGGTGTTCTGGAACCAATCCTTCACATATACTGAGGGACAACTGTAATTGCTTCTTAAATATTTCTGAGATTCTAAATAGAAAACTTTGAAAGTTCTGTAAATTACTCCTTTCCTCTGGGGTTATTTCTTTAGTTTGTCTCATTTTTATCTCTGGAGCTGTTACTTTTTTTCCTCATGTTTGATTTGTGGCTGTCTTCTAGTTCCTAACAGGCATTCTTAGCTGTCATGTGTATAGGTCTCGTTTTTATTTGGCTTCCATGTGAGTAGGACATTGTTCCTGTATGAATTTGCTTTAGAGTGAGCAGATTGGGAGTCTCAAATTTATGTCAGATGTTTATTCTAGGCTTTATTCTAGGCTGCTGTTACCACCATCGATCACTTCGTTCTCCACAGGCATTTTATATACGTTTTCTATAGGAAAGTCCTTCTTTTCCTGCCCCCTTTCCAGGTGTTCACGGCCATGGTGACATTGCTGTAATGTTTGCTGGGATGGGGGGGAGTGGCGGGTGCCACCATCACAGCTGCTTGATGGACTTTCATTTAACCTGTTTGTCCTGCTCTCACCCTGACCCCTCCTGCCCTTCTGCCTGTACTCACAAAACATCTCTGTGGTTCTTCCTGGTATATTGTTCTCTCCTTTGCTTCTCATCCCTTCTGTCTGGTTCTGAATTGTAGCTTTCTTTTTTTCTGCATACACCATCTGCCTTTCAGATTCTAGAATCCAGTCGTCCAGATTGCTTCACGTTTATAAATTTCCTTACTACCATTTTATTGGACTAATGGAAATTGCTCTTGCCACTTTATCTTGAAGCTAATGACTTCCTTTGGAAATTTTTCATGGGCTAATAAAAACAGGGGATAGCTATAGCTTTGAGGAAGTAGATTTTTTAAGGGGTGGTAGTGGTGGTAAATGTAGCATGCCCTGCTCTCAGCTGTCCTGCTGTACCCTAAAGTTCTAATGGTCATACTGTATGCTTTTCTTGCAGGGGGCGGTGCTTTAAAATCCGGAAGTCAACCTAAATGTCATGACTTGGCTTTTTGTTTATTTTTTGTCACTGTCTTGCTTCCCCACCCCTTTTCCTTTCTGTGCCCTGACTTTGTCTTTATAGTCTTTCTACCTACCCCTACCCTCTCTTGTACTCAGGGTGAAATTTTCCTGTACCTATCCTGTGAGTGCACCTTCCGCTTAAGCTTAACCTTTTCACTACTACATCCTCAAAGGACAGAGAAAGATATTGGGAAATGAATTGTAATTAGGGTTGGAGAGTTTCCTTAGCCACAGACGGTTGGGATTTGCAAAATATGAAAGGGCTATTTTTTTCATCCATCCTGGCCGAATTTGAGTCTGGCTCTAGGTATCAGTTTGTCAGAGGATGAATTTGTCCCATTTTGAGGCTTTTTCCTGAAGTTCCATCTCCACCGCTCCTCTTGCTGTGGTGAGCTGCTAGAGATGTAAGAGCTTTTGCAGAGGTTGGCAGGAGAATTGCCTTTAAGGAAAAATATTTTGATCTGCGTATAAAACAGCAGAGGTAGTAGAAAGATAAGGATAAGAACAGATTCAAGGGGTATAAGTATAACTTTTAAAAATGGTTACTAAATCAGAGATTTAGCTATTTTGGCAAATATACCAGTATCCTTTAAAAGTCTGTCTTATTTGTAGAAAGCTGACTTTTTCTCTAGACATGATAGTTTCAGGGATACTTACCTGCAAAATAAAAAGAACTTTTTATCACTTGAGAGGCAGAGTAGGAATATTATATTCTCTTTGATTTTGGTAGACTGTACATCACTGGACCCAAAATGTTGATTCAGTCTCCAGAATGCCCGATAGTGTTACCAAGTGTAGTTTCTGCCTAGACCCAGAAATGTTTCTTTTTACTGTATCCATTTTTTTCTTTTTGAGATATGAAATACATAACTGATTAATAGATATTTTATGGATTTACCCAAAGTAACGAACATTTTATCATTATTCTATTCTCTAATGCAAAAGTTCTATCTGTAGGAAAAGAAACTATGTGGAAAGTCAGCATTTGTCAAATGCTCTCATAAAACAGTCAGCTATTCAAAGTGATATAGCAAGACCAGAGGAAGAGCATGCTAAACCTACAAAATCCTTTCAGGACCAGGATCTTTTTGATAGGACTTCACCACTGGAACAAGTACAAGGTACTATTAGAAATTATTTTGTAATATGTATATTTTAATTTTCATTTCCCCATTTTTGGACTATATATTTTTGTGTGTGTATTATTATATGGAAAACTGAAAATACTTTGGTTTGACGTGTACCTATTAATAGCATATTTATAGTACTTTTATGGGAAAAGGTCTCTTAACTCAGTGGTCCCCAACCTTTTTGGCATCAGGGCCCGGTTTTGTGGAAGACAATTTTTCCATGGGGGTAGGGAGAGGAAGAGCCCAGGCAGTGATGCCAGCTATGGGGAGTGGCTGTAAATACAGATGAAGCTTCGCTGGCTTACCAGCCCTTGGTTCACCTCCTGCTGTATGGCCCAGTTCCTAACAGGCCACAGACTGGTACTGGTCCACACGTGTGGGTTGGAGACTGCAGTTTAATTGTTCTCCTCCTAAATGTCTTGACTGATTTAAGCTGAAATCCCCTTTCCTTTGGAAACCATGCTGTTGGATGGCCACAGCACAAAGAGCCCATCTATGTTTAAGATAAGGAGCCTATTTCTTGTGTACTTTTCACTTTTCCTATCAATAGTCATTTTTGTTTATAAACTTAATTTTATATAACTGGTGAATTATAAATTTTAAAATTGTTTCTAGCAAAACCAATTTGAATGCTTTGGAAATACTCAAAGGTTAGTTATTTGAAAAATTGCTATCAAATTAGATGTGGGGAAGAAACTACAAAAATGTGGGGAAAATTGTTTAAAATAAAAAATTTACAGGCTGCTTCTGCTTTGTGATTCCTTTTAAGTACTTTACGTTCTCTTTCTTCCTTCAAAGGAATCAAAACTGGAAATTGAAAGGTGACTGCTATAGGCTTTTATAGCAGTGATACTGTATAACTCCAAACTGTAGTTCAATACTCAAAAGGCCTTGCTTGATTTTATGTTATAAGATTAATGAACGATGCACATTTATATGTTTAAGTTAAAAAAGTTTTAAGGAATGTTTGTGTTTCTCTTTGTGAAAAATGTCATATATACAGAAATAGAATAGCATGAACTTCCACATTCACAAGCAAGAAAAAAAAAACTTTTCAAGAAGTAGAAAGACAAACCAAAGAATGGGAGAAAATATTTGTAAATTATATATGTGAAAAGGTACTAGTATGCAGAATATATAAAGAACTCTTACAACTCATCATTAAAAAGACAAATGAGTAGACTAAGTATTTGAATAGACATTTCTCTGTGTAAGTTATACACATGTCCAATAAACACTTGAAAAAATCAATATCATTAGTCACCAGGGAAATGCAATTCAAAACCGCAGTGACATACCACTTCACACCCACTAGGATAACTGTAATAAAAAAGATGGAAAATAAGTGTTGGTGAGGGTATGGAGAAATTGAAACCCGTGTACGTTGCTGGTGAGAATGTAAAATGATGCAGCTACTTTGAAAAACAATCTGACGCTTCCTCAAAACATTTAACATGAAGATAACATATGACCCAGCAATTTCACTCCTAGGTGTACATCTAAGAGAAAGGAAAACATATGTCCACACAAAAATTTGTACATGAATGTTCATAGCAGCATTATTTACAATAGCCAGCAAGTGGAAACAACTCAAATGTCCATTAACTAATGAATGAATAAAATATGGTATGTACACATGATAGAGTATTATTCTTCCATATAAAGGAGCAAAGTATCTATGTGTGCTGTAATATAGATGAACCTTGAAAACATTATGCTTAGTGAAAGAAGGCAAAGTATGCAATTCCATTTATCCATAGGCAAATCTGTAGATACAGATTAGGCAAATCTATAGAAAGTAGATTAGTGGTCATCAGGAGCTGGGGAGGGGGAAGTAGGGAGTGATTGCTAAAGGGGGTGGTGTTTCTTTTTGGAATGGTGAAGATAGTGATGGCTTTACAACCTGGTGAACATGCTAAAAACCACTGAATTGTACGCTTTAAAAGATGAGTTTTGTGGAATGTGGATTATATATATCAATTTTAACAAAACCCATACATCTATCCCTTAGTTTCAGTTAGTATAAGATTTTGTCATATTTCCTTCATCTCCCCTTTTTATTACCACTTTTTCTGATATTTAAAAATTCCAGATGTCATTTTATTTGTCATATTTTAGTATCCTCTAAAAATATGGATATTTTCTTACATAACCACAGTGATATTAATGCAGCTAACAAACTTAATTCTTAGGACACCAGTACGTAATGATTTGCTGGAATTAGGGTCTGAGGAAAGTTATGTTATGTTGCGGTGCTTTGTTGTATTTCTTATGTCAGTGCCTTGTTGAAATAGGCAGTTTGTCCCACTGTTTGGGTTTGTAGTTTCCTTACTCACGGTGTCATTTCTCTTATTTCTCCCTTTCCCACATTCCCTACAAAGCAGAAGATAGCTGTAAAATTTTGATTAGATTCATATTCAAGTTGTTTGGCATGTGTATAATTTTTTTAGGATTCCCTGCATAACATTTTTTAGTTTAATCCACCCATGATGGATTCCTATACCATCATTTAAAAGTGCTATTCTATTTAAATATAAAAATGTTCATTTGCTATTTTTAGATATTATTGGCTATTTAGTTGATGGAATAACCTGGTCTCTCAGTTTTTGTTTTTAATTTCTTAAACAGACTCACCTATTGATTTTTGTTTACGATCGTGGGTGAATAATACACAGCACAAGGTAAGCTTTTATATATATTCGTTAGCAATTTCTGGAGCATCATAGGGGAGCAAAAGTTCATATTTCACATTATAAGTGTTAATATTCAGTTAAATGTATTCTGCTTGTTTATAGCAGAACTCCAGCTTACCTAGCTTCAGCAAAATGGGACTTCATCTCAAATAATTAGAAGGTTCAGTGGTAGTGCTGGCATCTTGGACTGTGTATTCTTGGAGTTGATGTTTTCATCACAGCTGACTCCGTCTCTTTGCTCTACTTCAGTCTGTATTGGTTTCATTTAGAATATTAGCTCTGTGAGGGTAAGGATTGCTCTGTGTTTTGTTTTTTTTAAAATTTTATACTGAGTGCTTGGAACAGTTCTTGGCAAGTAGTTGTCACTCAGTAATTTGTTAAATGATAGTTAAGCTGTCTTCATTTTTAGGCAATCCAAGCCTACACTGTTAACATGCATGATCAAAAAAGAAGAGAAGACCAAGACGTGGTGGCTCACACCTGTAATCCTAGCACTGTGGGAGGCAGGGGCAGGAGGACCGCTTGAGCTCAGGAATTCGAGACCAGCCTAAGTAAGAGTGAGACTCTCTCTCTACAAGTAGTAGAAAAAATTAGCCAGGTGCAGTGGCACGTGCCTGTAGTCCCAGCTACTTGGGAATTTGAGGCAGGAGGATCGCTTGAGCCCAGGAGTTTTAGGTTGCAGTGAGCCATGATGATGGCATTGCACTCTAGCTGGGATGACAGAGCAAGACTATCTCCTAAAAAAGAAAAAAAGAAGAAGAGAAAAAAGACAACTCTAATGCCCTCCGCTAGGGAATTCACTGTGCCAAGGACTGAGTTGGGATGAGCCTTGGTCTTATGTCCGCTACTGTATGTGTGCTTGTGCACACACACGCACAGATAGAGGACCTCGACTGACAGCCCCACTGGACCACATGAAGTAAAAAGAGGCTCTTCAGATTTAGTGGTACTGAGCAGATACATAGTTTATGCCCAATACAAATACCAAACCTGGATTTCAGGCATGCAGTCTCATATTTATGAGACTTACTTATAGAATATAAACTAAATACTGTTAAAACTCATAGAAAGGAGATGTAATTTTTGTTTTATATTTACTTTATAAGAATTTTAAAGATAATTTTTATAAAATAATTGCAGAAGGATCTAAAGTAAAAGTTATTTCCTATGCCAGGGATTGGCAAACCACAGCGCTTCTGGTCCAAATCTACTCTACTGCCTTTTGTAAAGTTTTTTTTTTTTTTTTTGAGACAGTGTCTCACTCTGTTGCCCGGGCTAGAGTGCTGTGGTGTCAGCCTAGCTCACAGCAACCTCAAACTCCTGGGCTCAAGAGATCCTACTGCCTCAGCCTCCCAAGTAGCTGGGACTATAGGCATGCGCCACCATGCCCAGATAATTTTTTCTATATATTTTTAGTTGGCCAATTAATTTCTTTCTATTTTTAGTAGAGATGGGGTCTCCCTCTTGTTCAGGCTGGTTTTGAACTCCTGACCTTGAGCGATCTGCCCGCCTCGGCCTCCCAGAGTGCTAGGATTACAGGTGTGAGCCACCACACCTGGCCCTGTTTTTGTAAAGTTTTATTGGAATAGAGCCATGCCCAGTTGTTTATGTTTTGTTTATGGCTGATTGGGGGCTACAATAGCAAAGTTGAGAAGTGACATAGATTGTATGGCTCATAAAGCCTGAAATATTTACTGTCTGGTCCTTTACAGAAAATGGTCTGTACACTTACCCCATGTGGAAGTTTCAAGGGTGAGAAATGGCTTTTAGAGAAGTTTAGGTGTAGTGAAGTTGAAATTAAGTCAGAAAGCATGATTTCTTAACCACTGAATTCTTACAACAAATTACACTTCACTCATATATTTTCAGAACATTTAGAATAAATTTTTTCTAAAGAGATAGACCATGAATTTTCCCCATGGAAAGTAATTGATATTCTTAGTATAGGTGAAGAATTGACTTACAAAAAAGTATTAGAGCTATTTAATAATAAAAGAAAGGGATAGTAAAATTGGAAAGCAACAAAACAAATGTAGAAACGTGAGATGCTTGATTAAAAAGGGGAAGAAGTGAGAGCAGCAGAAAATAAATATATTAGAAAACAGAGACTGGAGAGACTCCTGCATTTGACTTTCTTTTAGCTTTACCACTCCTGGCAGCCACATCAGTGAAGGAAATGTGTTTTTGCAGGTCTCATTGTCAAACTGTAAAAGCTGTGCCACTTTATCAGAGTAGAGACATTTTCCAGGGTCTCTTCAGTTTACTTGGCCTTTGTATAAGGCGCGCAGCAGAGCACATGGGGTTCTCAATAGCATCCCTGACCCCAAGGCAGAGACATTTTACACATTGTTCTTTCCCATACAGATTTTTTCACAATTTTTTATTATGAAAAATTGTAGAACACAGTTTATATTGCATAAGTGTTAACATTTGCCATATTCTAGGGGAGCATCTAGTTTAAATAACAATAAATCACTGTAGCCCTTAGTGCCCCTGGTGTCTTAGATATTTGTGGGAATACTTCAGCACTGTCCTCTGTAAGTATAAAATTGCATTGAGTTGCCATGTTTTTACCTTTAAAATTTGTGTGCATTTTGCAACCTAATTCTTAAACTGGTGTTAATTGTTGTAATATATGTTTAAATTACTATGAAATAAAATCAGCACATAGAGGGAAATGTTGCATTTTCATTCTGGGTCTCGAGTGTCCTTGTAAGCTGCTGTGTGCCCTTTAGAGTTACATGGTTCCTGGGTTGATTAGAGAAATTGATTGTTCCAACGTAATGGTAATGAAAAGTTACTTAGGTAAAGGTTGCTGAGTGCCAAGTTTGCTGTTCTCTTCACTTTCTGTGGTAAGCCTTGTGTTGCTGAAGTTCAGCTGTGTGAATATTAGTACTCTAACTATACTACTAGGTTCTCCAAGTATGTGCAGACAATTTGAGAGAAGCCTTAACTTTTTAAAGATATCTTATTGGGTTCGTCAGGGGAGGGAGGTGGCATGGGGGCAGGGAGGAGAGTTATTAATACATGTAGAACACAACTAGCCCTTCATTGCCTGCATGTGATTTACAGATACTGAGAGGTTGAGAAAATACTCGGTCCTTTTTGTAGCCGTGTACTATGCTGTTCGAAGCTGTGAGTATGCTTCTCTTACCATTTTATTTCTTACAGATTGTTGTACTTGGTGGTGGAAAACATTTTGAAGACGGGATTCCAAACAGTGACTTAAGCCACACTAGCTTATTAGAAAATGAGACACTTATGTTACCAACAAGCTTGGAAGATTCTTCTGGTACTGAAGAGACTTGTGTTTTCCTAGTTCTTACCCTGCCACCTTGTTTATTGCAGTAGTTATTATGCCAAGTTTTTGGGGTTTTGCCCCTCTCTTTCTTTTTACCTGCCAGCACACAAATGGATACTTTTATTGAGTGGTGGGATTTTAAATTTTATTTCTGTATATCAATCCTGTATGATTATACTTTTCCTTAATTTAACATCATTAGGGTACAAAGTAGTCACCTAAAGTTGCTACTCAGTGTAAAGCATTACGATTAGAAATTGGAGGAACAATGAAATATTTAGCCTCTGCTCTCTAAGAAACCTTAGCTAAATGCAGAAAAGAGATGCATGGCCAAACTTCAAATTGTATGAAATGTATACCTCAACAGTATAAAAATGTGCTTGGGAATCTTGGGGGGGGGTGGTGGTGGTGATAAATTAGTTGTGATTGAGGAAGGCATCTCTGAAGCTTTCTGGAAAGAGCATGGGGCCTGTGCTAGGGAGGAGTACACATCAGGATGTAGGAACAACTTCAGCAAAGGCACTGCTGTGAGGCATGTATGTCAGGTTTGGGGACTAACCAGCAGTTTTGTGTTGTAGGTTGACAGCACCTGTAGGTGGCTACATTGGTTAAATGAACTCATGAAAGTAGGCTGAGGCCAAATTGTGAATGGCTTTGAAGGCCAGGCTGATTACCTGAATGATTTAAATAGAAATTATATACAGCATCACATCCATTCTGGACAGATTTGTTGCCAAAGGAGTTTTCAGACTTTTTTGGATTATGAAATTGTAAATACAGAATTATTGATTTATATTTATCAGATCTTTAATATTTTTTTTGAGACAGAGTCTCTCCGTGTTGCCCCGGTTAGAGTGCACTGGCGTCATAGCTCACTGGAACTTCAAACTCCTGGGCTAAAGCTATCCTCCTCCCTCAACCTTCCAAGTAGTTGGGACTCCAGGAGCGCACTAGCACACTCAGCTAATTTTTCTATTTTTAGTAGAGATGGGGGTCTCACTCTTGCTCAGGCTGGTCTCCAACTCCTGACCTCAAGCGATCCTCCTGCCTCAGCCACCTGGAGTGCTAGGGTTACAGTAAGCCAGGGCACCCAGCCTGATTGTTTTAGTAAGCTAGATTCTTGGAGGTGATATTGCTAAGTTAAAGGTTATAAGTGTTGTTAAGATTCTTAATGTTCCAAAAGTAACCTCTGAAAAGGTACTGCCAACTTAACCATTGCTATGATTGAGAGTTTTGTTTTATCTTAGCCAAGCTGGGTGTTGTAACACTAACAACCCCTGCAAGGTCCCTCCTCTCTCTCCCTTTTGACTTCTCCTATGATAGGCTTATCTATTCTTTTTTGATGGAGTTAACCATTTGCCACACCATTTTCTGAATAGTCTGCTCTTTTCCCATTGATATTCAATGCCACATTTATCCTGATTTTTGATCTATGACAGGTGTCTCTGTCCTGTCCCCTCAAAGAGGTTAAATATTTAGCTTGTATTAAAATGTTTGTAATGACTTATAATTGACCTAAATTATAATAGTTTTCTCATATCAAATATAAAAACAAAATCATATTTTGACTCATTTATGTTTTGTTGGCCTTTTTTATTAAAAATTAGCCAGGCACAGTAGTATGTGCCTGTAATCCCAGCCACTTGGGAGGCTGAAGTGGGAGAATTGCTTGAGCTTAGGAGTTTGAGGTCAGCCTGGGCAACATAGTGAGAAGCCACCTCTAAAAAGAAATATTTATTGTTTAGTCAGTACTTTAAAGCCTATCCTATTTTTTCTCCATTTTCCCAATAGATGATGATGCTATTGATGATGATATGTTTTATGATGATCATTTGGTAGCTTATTTTGAACAACTGGCAATGCCAGGAATGATATATGAAGACCTGGAAGGACAGGAACCTCCAGAAAAAGATTTTAAGTTACCTATCAGTGATCTCACTCAGGTATGTTCCAGTCTTTATGGTTTTTCAAAAATTTGACATTAGAAAATTACTATTGATCTCATTGGATGTTAATGTTAAATTTAAGCCTTAGTTTTCTTTGGACTGTTTTTCCCAGGTATGGATTGATGAGAAATGCCCACCTTTTCCTACTTTCTCTTTCTTACGTTTCTCTCACCTACAGAAAATTAAAAGAATAGTTCAGTGGACATCTACATATTCTTCATCCAGATTAATCAGTTGCTGATTTTACTTCCTTTGCATTTTCTTTCTCTCTTCATGCATACCTTCTTCCCTGAATCATTTGAAAATAAATTGCAGATAGTGTGACATTTTATCCCAATACTTCAGCATTTATCTCCTGTGAATAAGTACATTTTCCAACATAATCACAGTTCTGTTATCTAACTTGATACAGTAATTTAAGTTTATGTACGGTCTATAGTCAAATTTACCCAGTTGTCCCCAAAATGTTCTTTATTTTTACTATTTTTGATGTAGAATTTAGTCAAGGATTATACTTGTGTTTGGTTATCGTATCTTTTTATTCTCTTTTAATTTGGAATAGTTCTTTCATGACATGAAACATTTTGTAGGCCAGGCATGGTGGCCCAAGCCTGTAGTCCCAGCTACTTGGGAGGCTGAGGCAAGAGGATACGTGATCCCAGGATCCCAGGATGTCTCCTTGTGAATGTACCTTTCCCCCCTTTGTTATTAACAAGTCGTCTGTGGGATGAGACATCAAAGTCATGTGAACATGTTACTCCCCAAGAACCCGTCATGAACTGGATGTAGTATCATTGCTAAAGCCTTCTGGAAGTAATTATTACACTAGTGCTCATGATGTTTTTTTCTAATTTCTTCTACATTTATTACCTGGCACCCTTCAGTAAAGCAGGCATTGTCTGCTTCCCATGTTTTCCCCCTCAGAATGTTTAATTTTAAAGATTAATATAGCTAAGATATTCTTTCAACAGGCAAATGAAAATAGTAACTTAAACTCTAAATTTCAGTCGGAAAATAACAGCTGTCTGATTTCCCATGGCTCACACTCTTCAGGAACTTCTGAAACAACTCACAAAGAGTCTGAGGAAGGCCAAGTTGTCTGTCTACCTGGGGCTGGTAAGTATTGGAATATTCCCTTGTTTTTAAATTCTATTGACTTTACCTTTTTTAAAAAAATTATTTGTTTAGTATTATTTAGCATATATTAACCTTTTTCTCCCCTCAAATATTTATGGTCTAAAATTTTTCTAAAGACCTTTTAATAATATCAGAGTAAATTGGTGTTATTAGAAATACTGTAATATTAATTTCTTGGATTAAATATGAATGATTATATTATCTTCAGCCATTAAGAATTAGATATGAATTCTCTCAGATTCCATTTATTTATTTTATTGCTTCCCAGCCTTTTGGCTAAGATCAAATGTATTTTATTTAATTGTTTTTTTTAGAGACAGGGTCTCGCTCTGCTGTCCAGCCTGGAGTGCAGCAGTGATCACGGCTCACTGCTATCTGGAACTCCTGGGCTCAAGCAGTCCTCCCACCTCAGCCTTCCAAATAGCTAGTACTACAGACATGCACCACCATGCCCGAGTAATTTTTTTAAAAGTTTTTGTAGAGACAGGGCCTCACTGTGTTGCCTTGGCTGGTCTCAAACTCCTGGCCTTAAGCAATCCTTCTGCCTCTGCCTCCCGACATACTGAGATTACAGTGTGAGCTACCATGCCTAGCCCTATGAATTCTCTCTGTGTGGTAGCAGTTTGTCATGTTTATTATTTCCTTTTACTGTTGCTTATTTTCTCATTTGCAAATTGTTGAATTTGTCATAAACTAGGTTATTTTATGACCTATTTTATGTTTATTTTAGGTTTACATAAAATAATTTGACTATCGAGAAGCAGTTATTACATTAGATTGCTCAGACTTTGACATTGCTTCATTATCTTTTTTCTTTATTTTTCAGATAATTCTATAGGTACTGGAGATAGTAGAAGGCATATAGATGGTGTCTTGCCATTTTCCTCTAGCACTTGGAGAACTGAGAAAGAAAAGGTAGAAAATTTGAAGGGTATTGTTCCAGATCTTAGCAGAGTAAGTTTGTATGTATTTTCTTAAAATTTTCTGTGAAAAGAAATGAGTCTTTTGTGTTTATAAGATATTAGTTTTTTTTAATGAAACTATTGCTGACTTCTGAAAGATATAGAAAAAGTACAAAAATGGTTACTGATAACGTTTCCATGTGTGTTTGTATCTTTGGTATCACTAAGATCATATTAGTATGTAATTGTATACATTTGAATATTTAATAACTTACATTGAAATTATTCATTTGAAAAGTTCTTTAGTCTAATGTCCAATCATTAAATAAAAAAGCCAACTGATCATTTTTTACCTTGCTCAAGCGTATTTATTTTTCATTATTTCAGTTTTTTCTGTTTGTTGATGACACCCCATTTTTCCTACCCTTGAAACTTGGTAGTCGTTTCTGACTCTTACCATTCTTCATCCCCTTTTTAGTAAATTATGATGGGGATAATAGAGTGGTTTTAACTATTAATATTTACAGGGAGTGTGTGTGCTCATATATTAATATAAAAAGAGTCATTTTATTCTTACAATAATCTCTTACGTGTATTAAAGCAGCAAGAGAGATGGGATTGTCATTTTAAGGGAAATGAAATTCAGAAGACCTGAATCCTGTCAGTATGTCTTCAAGCCTGTGTCTTAGATTTGTTCTTTCCTGTTTATTTCCATTACACCTATTCAAGTTCAAGGTGTTATTAACCATGTCTGACTTATTGTCCCATCTACAGTATTCTTACCACGCTGTCCTATTTTTCACCACTAGATTAATCTTTTTTTTTCTTATTTATTTATTTATTTTTTAAGACACATCACTGTCAAACAGATTAATCCTGTTACAGTGGCTTTTTTGTGTGTATAATATTCTCTATGTTCCTGTGTTTCAAATTGATAGTTCTTAAGGTATAGTATAGTCTGGCCTCATGTTATCTCTCTCTTTTAGTTTTTACTTTTTTGTCCTTTTCTTCCCTAATTCAAATTATGATCATCTTTCCATTCTCTTGTCAAGTCCCTAGTTACTTTTTAATAACTCTAGCCTACATTAATTTGTTTGAACTCCTATTACAATAATTGTATTCTACGGTATAGTACTTTATTACATACAGAAATATACAGAAGTTGCCTATTCAGTAGCTTCAGGAATTTGCAACTCCTCAGAGGAACCAGTTGCATACAAATAAAATACAAAGCCTCTTCTCTGAGATAACCAGAACAGATGTCCCAGAGTCCCTGGATTTTTCCTCCTAGGATGTGTTGTGTTATTATGTTATTATGCATAATCATTGGTGTGTATGTGTAGTCAATGATGCAGTTATATAATTTTAATATATTTAGTTAATGAATTTCCAGTTTCTCAGCAATTAGTGATAGCAAATTAGCAAGTAAGAAAGTTGTCTTGAGTTTTATTAAAATGTGATAGTTGATAAGTTTTATAAACATGTCAATCTGTAGCCATTTAAATTTGGGCTAAGGATCTTGAGTGTTACAGTGTAGTGATCATTTTACTAATTAGTGACTACATGTCATTACAAACAAATTTTAATATGGTTCAGTATGGTTCACAAATTGCTAGGGAATCTTGGTCAGGTCATTTCAACTGAGAACTATCAGGTACCCTCTTGGTGATAGTCATGGTGCTGGATGGTATGGGTCATACACAGATAATCTCCCTTTGTGGAAAATAATAGGAAAATAAAAGAAATACTTAGATTACTGTAAAGTAAAGCAGAGTTCTGGTTATTGAATCTCATAGCACCTACTGTAGGAAGTCCCCAAGTTCTGATTGAGTTATGTTCTAAAAGTTTTTGAAGATTGGAATTCTTCCTCTGTAAGTAAAAACATAGTTTCTGATGATCCATTTCTAGTCCGTCTTCTTAAACAATATTTATTTAGTCCATAAGGTGATCAGGTTCTGTCGGAGTCTCTAGGCCTTTGGTGCTGGATCCCCTCAGGAGCTATGCAGGAAGGCAGTGAGTGTGGAGGCTTGGTTTGGGCTGGCCTCTCGCAGCCGAGGATCAGGACAGGATGTGGGATGAACACGTTCATCAAAGCTTTATTGTTTGGATGGGGAAAAAATATCCCTACTTGTAGGTCAGCCTTATAATACATTACTTTATTTCATGAAATGTCGATTATTTTTCCCATATTTTGAGATCATGCAGTTTGTGTTTCTGAGGTAACAATATTGTGTCCTTGATTTGGCAAGATCAGTAGCCCACTTTTCCTATTGAATGACATCTACAGAACTCAGAAACACCAGCTACAATCTTAAGCAAATTTATTTATTTTTTGTTATAAAATTACTGTATATAAGAAATAGAGATTCTTTCTCCCACTAAAGTGCTGTAAATTGGGGGGAGGGAGGTGGATTTGCAGGTGTATGAGTGTCATCTGGTGGTGAAAGCCCTCAGTACCTAAAAAGAAAAAAACTCAAAAAAATTATCAAGGGATGTTAGTTGTTGTTATCAACTTAATATTTGAATGAGTTCTTTAATAGCTGAATCATAAGATTTTAGTCTCTTTCAGAATTCTCCCATTCTGTTTTATTCTTTATTGCATTTATCTTTTATTACCTATTGTTACATAAACACTTTTTACCTATTAGAATCCATCATTGTTCTCTGCTCCAGGACCATCCATGGTTTTCCCACCATCCAGCATTTTCTTATACTATTATATAATAATTTTGGTGTGAGTTTTACATCCAGATTAATTTCTTCTCACTGCCCATTTATCCAATATTTATTAAAATAATGCTTGCTTTTCTGCTTTATTCTGTGCATTTCTATTTTTTGCATATTAAATATATTTTTAATTTTAATTTAAAATTCTGATAAAATATATATGACGTCAAATTTACCATCTTCACCATTTTAACTGTACAGTTAGTAAAGTTAAATACATTTACATTGTGCAACCAATCTCCAGAAGTCTTTTAAGCTTACAAAACTGAAACTCTATACCAATTAAACAACAACTGTCCATTAACCCATGGCAACCACTATTCTATTTTCTGTCTCTGTGAATTTGACTACTCTAGGTACCTCATGTAAGTGGAATCATACAATACTTGTCCTTTTATGTTTGATTTAGTTCATTAAGCATAATATTTTCAAGATCTGTTTATGTTGTAGCATATATCAAAATTTCATTTTTTTAATGGCTGAATATTATTCCATAATATATGCCACATTTTATTTGTCTCTTTATCCAGTGGATACTTGAGTGTTTCTGCCTTTTGGCTATTGAGAATAATACTGCTATGAACATTGGTGTACACATACCTGTTTGAGTCCCTGCTTTCATTTCCTTTGGATATACACCTAAGAATGAAATTACTGGTTCATGTGGTAGTTCTGTGTTTAATATTTGGGGAACTGCCATAATGGTTTTCATAGTAGCTGTACCAGTTTACATTCTCCCAGCAATATACCAGGGTTCCAATTTCTCTGTATCCTAGCCAACACTCCTTATTTTCCCTCTTTTTGATTATAGTAATCCTAATGGGTGTGAAATGGTCTCCCATTGTGGTTTTGATTCGCATTTCCCTAATGATTAGTGATGTTGAACATCTTTTCATGTGCTTATTAGCCATTTGTATGTCTTCCACAGGGTAAAGTCTTCAGCCCACTTTTTAATTGGGTTGTTTGTTTTTTTGTTGTTGAGTTGTAGGAGGTTTTTTTTTTTTTTTGAGACAGAGTCTCACTTTGTTGCCCAGGCTAGAGTGCCGTGGCGTCAGCCTAGCTCACAGCAACTTCAAACTCCTGGGCTCAAGCAATCCTTCTGCCTCAGCCTCCTGAGTAGCTGGGACTACAGGCATGCGCCACCATGCCTGGCTAATTTTTTCTATATATTTTTAGTTGTCCAATTAATGTCTTTCTATTTTTAGTAGAGACGGGTCTTGCTCTTGCTCAGGCTGGTCTTGAACTCCTGAGCTCAAACTATCCGCCCACCTCGGCCTCCCAGAGTGCTAGG
>CAUYPO010128729.1:0-14269 GCA_963574435.1 Cheirogaleus major | reverse complement strand
TTAATCCACTCATGTATTGATGGGCACTTGGGTTGTTTCCACATCTTTGCAATTGTGTATTGTGCTGCTATGAACATTCTAGTGCAGATGTCTTTTTTATAGAATGTCTTTTGTTCCTTTGTCATATATGGCTTTTATAATTTTGTGATATTTCCTTCCATGCCAAGTTTGTTGAGGGTTTTTTTTCATGGAAGGGTACTAATTTTGTCAAATGCCTCTTCTGCATTTGTTGAGATGATCATGTGATCTTTGTTTTTGCTTCTTTTTATTGGCGAATCACATTTATTGATTTATGTATGTTGAACCATCCTTGCATCCCTGAGGAGGATTCCCTACTTTTAGATGTTATGGAATGATTTCTGCAGAATGAGAATCCATCTGGTCCAGGGCTTTATTTTGTTGGAAATAAACAACAAAAATTTGTTGCAAATTTTTTTATTATTGCTTCAATTTCATTGCTCATTATTGGTCTGTTTAGGAGTAAAACAGCTTTAGATTTACAGAAAATCTGTGACAGTAGTACAGAGTTCCCATATATCTCCTGCCTCAATTTCCATTATTATTAATATTTACATAACTATAGTACATTTCTTATAATTAGCGAACTGATATTAATATGCATTATTAATTAAGGTCTATGCTTTATTCAGTTTTCCTTAGTTTTCAACTAATGTCATTTTTCTGTTCCAGGTTTCATCCAGGACACATTACATTTAGTTGTTCCCTTTCCTTAGGTTCCTATTAGATATGACAGTTTCTCAGACTTTCCTTGTTTTTAGTGACCTTGACAGTTTTGAGGAGTACTAGTCAGGTACTTTGAAGAATGTCCTTTAAGTGGGTACTGCATGATGTGTTTCTCATAATTAGATTGGGTTCTTGCTTTTTGGGAGGAAGACTGCAAAGATGATTTATAGCACAGCTAGGGAATATACTGTCAAGATGACTTAACACTCTTAATGTTGATCTTGATCACCTGGCTGAGGTGGGGTTGTCAGGATTTTCCAATATGAAGTTGTTCTTTTTGTACCCTTTTCATATTAGGTGGAAAAAAGTCACTATGTACAACCCACATTAAGGACTGGGGAGTTATGCTCCATTTGCTTGAGAGTGGAGTATGTATATAATTTATTGGGAGTTCTTCTGCAAGGGAGATTTATCTGTTCTTCCCATTTATTTATTTGTATAGACTAATGGATATTTATTTTATACTTTGGGTTATAACCAATGCTACTTTATTTATTTTGTTGCCCATATTGTTCCAGCTTTGACCACTGAGAGCTCTTTCAGTTGACTCCTGTGTCCCTTTGACATTACACTATCATTATGGTTTTTGTTTGTTTGTTTGTTTTGGCACCTTTTTGCTTTCTGGTACTACAAAGTGCCCCAATCCTAGAAGCAGCCATTTCCCCAAGGAACCTTGGTTCATTTTAGTGAAGAATGGTATTAGAAGCCAAAATCTGGTGCTGGATGTGCTTATTGCTACTGAAATGTCTTTGCTTCTAGGCCCTCTCAATTGACAGAGCAAGGAAATGTATGCATGTATACTAACCATGTATATACACACATCTATAAATATTTTTATATGAAACCATCTGTGTTTATATTAAACTAAACATGAGTTCATATTGATATCTGCAGTGCATATAATCCATACGGATCATTCTAGCCTCATGTGCTTATCTATAACCTCCTACTCCAGCAGTGAGGAACCTGGCTCCCACCATCAGCCACGCATTTACTTAATTGTTCAGTTCTAGTGTATGTATATAGTGGTGTCAGAATCTTAACCTGCAAGCTGGATGTGGTGGCATGTGCCTATAATACCAGCTACTCATGAGGCTGAGGCAGGAGGATTGCTTGAGCCCTGGAGTTAGAGGCCAGCCTGGGCAACATAACGAGACCTTGTCTCTAAAAAAACAAACAGAAGAATTCTTAACCTATATGTACTCCCATGGGAAACAACTTTCTCAACTAAAGTACAGTGCTTGTGTACAGGTTTTTTTGCCTTTGGTTTTGCCAACTGTGCTCATTTCCACAGTTACTTAATTCAGGACTGGTTCTTCTACCCTCATCTGTAAGATAGTTTTATATGCTTATCATATAGTCAGATTTTTTTGTCACATTCTGCATTCCATGCTGAGAGTCCCCAAACTTTTAAATAATTTTTTAAAACATTGCATACATTAAATTTATCTCTTTGTGTTGTGAGGTTTATGGGTTTTCACAAATGTGTAGTGTCATGTACCCACAATTACAATATCATGCAGAATAATTTCATCACTCAAAAGATCCACTACGCTTCACCTATTTAACTCTCCCAACTCCCCTAAACCCTTAGCAACTATTGGTCTTTTTACCATCATTTGACTTTTACCCTTTTTAGAACATAAGATAATTGAAATCATACTGAATGTATCCTTTTCAGATGTAGCAATATGCATTTAAAGCTTCTCTGTGTCTTTTCATGGCTTGATAGCTCATTTCTTTTTATTGATGAATAATATTGCATCGTATAAATGTTTATTCATTCACCTACCTATTGAAAGACATCTTGGGTGCTTCCAGTTTTTGACAATTATGAATAAAGCTGCTATAAATATTTGCATGCAGATTTTTGTGTGAACATAGGTTTTCAAATGGGTAAATACCTAGAAAAGTGATTGCTGGATCATTTGGTAAGCCTGTGTTCAGCTATGTAATAGATTACCAAATTGTCTTCCAATGGCTATAGAATTTGTCATTACTGCCAGCAATGAATAAGAGTTTCTGTTGTTCTATATCCTCACTGGCATTTGGTATTGTCAGGACTTGGATTTTAGCCATACTAATAGCTGTGTACTTCATTGTTGTTTTAATTTGCAATTCCCTAATGACAAAAGATGATGAACATCTTTTCATATGCTTTTTACCACCTGTATATAGTGTTTGTTGAGATATCAGTTCAGATCTTTTGCCAAATTCTTAATTGTGTTTTTCTTTTCTCACTGTTGAGTCTCAAAAGTATTTTTGTATATTTTGGATTCAAGTTCTTTATTAGATACATATTTTGTAAATATTTTATCTCAGTATGACTTGTGTTTTGATTCTTTTAACAGTGTCTTTCACAGAGCAGACATTTTTACTTTTAATATATTCTAATTTATCAATTTTTTCTTTCATGAATATCTTTGTTGTTATGTTTAAAAGCTCATCATGAAAACAAAGCCTAGGTTTTTGATATAAATGAGCTATCAAGCTCATTATCTTCTAGAAGTTTTATGATATTATGTTTTATATTTAAATCTATGATCCATTTTGGATTAGTTTTTGTGAAAAGTCTATGTCTAGTTTCACTTCCTTGTATATAGATATCCACTTGTTCCAGCCCTGTTTTTTTGAAGCGACTATCTTTTCTCCATTGAATTGCTTTTGTTCCTTTGTCAAAGTTCAGTTGACTATATTTGTTTGATTCTATTTCTAAAGTCTTTATTCTTTTTCAGTGATTTGTGTGCCTATTCTTTCACTGACACCACACTGTCTTGGTTACTGTAGATTTATAATAAGTCAGGTGGTGTCAGTTCTCCAACTTTGTTCTTTGTAAGTATTGTATGGATTTTTCTGAGATTTTGCCTTCCATATGAATTTTAGAATCAGTTTTTTAATATCCACAAAATAGCTTTATATGACTTTAATTAGAATTTCATTGAAATCTACAGATTAAGTTCAGAAGAATTGATGTCTTAACAATTTTGAGTCTTCCAATTAATGAATATGGAATACCTTTCTATTTATTTAGGTCATCTTTAATTTTTTCATTAGAGTTTTATAGTTTTCTTCATGTAGATCCTTTATTTTAGTAATTGTAAATGGTATTGTGTTTTTAATTTCAAATTCTAATTATGCATTGCTGGTACATAGAGAAGCAGTTGATTTTCTTATTAAACTTGTATTCGTACAACTTTGCTATAATCGCTTATTAGTTTTAGGAGTTTTTGTTTTTTGTTTTAGGTCAATTGTATAGAATTTTTTATATAGACAATCATGTGATCTGCACACAAGTCTACTTTATTCTTTCCCAATCATATGCTTTTTATTTCCTTTTCTTGCCTTATTTCACTAGCCAGAACTTCCAGTATGATGTTGAATAGAAATGCTGATAGGGGATATCCTTTCCTTGTTCCTAGTCTTAGGGGAAAGCATCCATTTCTCATCATTAAATAGGATGTTAGGTATAGGTTTTTGTAGATGTTCTTTATCAAGTTGAGGGAATTCCTTTCTATTTCTAGCTTGTTCAAGAGTTTTTATCAAGAATAGGTGTTTTAAGCATTTTATCAAATGCTTTTTCTCCATTAATTCATATAATCAAATTATTTTTTTTCTTTAGCCTGTTGATGTGATGGATTACATTAGTTAATTTTCAAGTGCTGAATCAGCCTTGCAAACATAGAATAAATCCCTCTTGGTCAGAGTATGTAATTTTTTTTTTTTTTTACATATTGTTGGGTTCATTTGCTAGTATTTTTGGAGAATTTTTATATCTATGCACATGAAAGATATTGGTCTGTAGTTTTCTTGTAATATCTTTATCTGGCTTTGATATTAAGGTAATGCTGGCCTCAAAAAATGAGTTAGGAAGTATTTCTTTTGCTTCTATATTCTGGAAGAGATGTGAAGAAATGATATTATCTTTCCTTAAATATTTAGTAGAATTTACTAATAAAATCATCTGGACCTATTACTTTATTTTTTTGAAATTTATTTATTATTGATTCAATAACTTATATATAAGCTTATAAAGATTATCTGTTTTTCTTTGTGTCAGTTTTGGTAGTATATGTCTTTCAAGGAATTAGTCTTTTTCATTTTAATTGTCAAATTTGTAGTCATACAATTGTTTATAGCATTTCTTTATTATTCTTTTAAAATTCATGGGATTAGTAATGACAATGTCTACTTCATTTTTTATATTAGGAACTTGCATCTTTTATTCTTGCTTAGACTGACTACATGTCTATCAAAGTTATTGATCTTTTCAAAGAATTAGCTTTTGTTTTCATTGATTTTTCACTATTGTTTTCCTATTTTATTAATTTCTATTCTAACACTTTTTATTTTATTCTTGTTTTAAGACTTAAATTGCTCTTCTTTCTTTAGTTTCCCAAGGCAGAAGGCTAGATGGTTGATCTCAGATCTTTCTTCTTTTCTAATACATGCATTTAATGGTGTGCATTTTCCCCTAAACCTTTTTTTCACTGCATCCCACAAATTTTGATGAATTATATTTTAATTTCCACTTAGTTAAAAATATTTTAAGGTTTCTCTTGAAATTCTTCTTTGACTTATGTGCTATTTATAAGTTGCTTGAATCTTTAAAAGAAAAAATTTCATAGTTTAGTTTCTCTTATTTCTAGAACCATTTAATAACCACTTTATAATTATCTAACCAATAGTTGAATAGACATGATTTTGATATGAGAGACCTAAATGTGTAACTGTATTTCATATCTAGGTCTCTTAGCACACCAGAAAGAAAACATATAATGTAGTAATATAAAGAAAATAAAAATTTAACAAAATTGACCAAGAAGGTTCATCTTTTTATCAGTCCTAGGATCAACCATGAGTAAGGTTAATATTCTTTAAAAATTTATAAGTTAATAACTTTAGTTTTTGATAAGTGAAATCATTTTTTTCAGTAGGTGACCACTTTTTATTCTTTTTCTTCTGAGTGATGATAAAAATCTACCCAGCATTTTGATCAAGCAATTAAATAATATCTGACGAAGTAAAATGACATCTATGGCCAATTGACTTTGTAGTTCAAAAGACTTTGAGTAACATGTAAGGGAATTTCTACATTACTGAAAAAATACACTAATGCAACTGAAAAATGGTATGTTCTGAATTTTCCAAAGATAAGAGAATGTGCCTGGTCCTAGTATAATTTAATACAGGAAAAGAAAATTATTTAGCTTTAGTTCTCACTGTATATCTCAGATCTAATGTTTTAGATTAAAAACATGACAGTATGTGAGAGTCTGATGGCCTTCAAATATTCCCCCAGTTGAGAGGACTGTCCTCATGTTTTTGCTGTATGTAAATGTTGCCAGAGACTGTCTGTCCCTAAGGATATTTCAGCACTCAACCATAACGATGGTATTAGGACCGCTTGACACATGTATGTGAAAGGAGCGTGTCTTCACCTCCACAGTATACTTCAGTAGTGATGGCTTAGCTTGCCAATGCTTTTGCTAATAGCTAATTGGAGAAAAATTCCCATTCTATCATCTACCATCTCTAGGAAGAGTATAACAGATGATGGATGGGTCCTGATGATGATGGATCCCCCATCCACTGTCACGACCAGGCAAAGAGCAATTATATTGCATAGAAGGGGACACATGAGCTTGCAGCAGGAAAAGCAAACTGAACAAAGGACAAATGCCTTTATAAGACACAGAACTAATGGGAGAAACAGAATGACACATTTTAATTTATGTGTACTATGCACTTTCAATTTACTACGATTAGAGTCCATTAAGGACTTTTGTAAAAAAACAATACATGATTTTAGAATTTCAAATAGTAACAGAGGAATCAAAAAAGGAAAATGACAACCAAGTTAATTTTCTGGAAGATATGATAAAAATTAAACAGTAAAAAGTACAAAGAAATAAAATTGTGACTATATTGGTAAAAGACATGAATGATATAGAAGACCATATAAGCTAATAAGAAGATTTCCATAAGGAAAAATATGCAACAGATGGAGACATATGTTGGTCAAAATTATTCCTTCAAACAACGGAATGCACTGTGCCTAGTTGAAGAAGTAAAGGAATCGACTTAAATATGTTTGGCACCATCTCTACAGTCCAACTGGAGAGCTAGCAATACCCAAGGAAACACAATGCCCAAGCAAAACCTGGGGGCTTCTCTAGCAAAAACACAACTGCCCTCTCTGCTTGGGACCTTTGCCACTCAGGACTGAGGATCAGATTCTAAAGCTCGACAGCCAGGAATAATGGCCCCAAGTACAAAGGGGCTTCTACAGCACAAATGGTCCTGGCACCACTACTTAAAAGCTTCTCTACCCAACTATACTCCAAGAGTGTGGCGTCTCTACCACCATGCCTACCGGAAGATCAATTCCTCCACCTGAGTATTTTGGCTTCTAACTTAGAGACCAGAAGTCACATTGTGGAAAATTACTAATATTTAGGGATGATATTTCAAGATGTTAAGCAACTTCAAATGATCAATATACACTGGAAGATATAATACTCCAAATGATAGTAAAACTTCTTTGAGATGAAAAACATTTGAGTTTTTAGATTGAAGAAGCTTGCCTCACCCCAGAAATGATCAATCTTAAAAGATAGACACACAACAATATCGGGAATATAAAATTCTCTTGGTTGTGGGCTAGTTGTTATTATGCCTTCTAGATTGGGAGAGTGGGTATGGGGTCAATATTATTCTGTTTTCAGACTCATAAATGTTCCCTCCTGCTTTTTGCCCTCTTTTTTGCTTCTGCTCTCTCTCTCTCTCTCTCTCTGACTTGTAGACTCTGAATCCACCTTCTTTGGGTCAGCTACCTCTCTCTCTTACAGAGTCCTTGGCATATTTTCCAGACTATAACTTCTGCTTTGCCTTGGTGGTCAGTATGCAATCATTTCTTTAGAAATTCATTAAAATTACTTTCATTGTCATAGTTCCATTTCTCAATATTTTTGCTGTTGTTAGTTTATACTATGTTTATTTCTTTACTAACTAACATTTCAGTGATTCCTCAGAAGGCAAAGGATATAAATCTGTTTTAATTCTACTATTATGACCTGTAAATCTCCTGTGTTTTATAAAAAATATTTTTTAATTCTGGTATATTTATAGTATTAAACATCAATGTGAAACCATTTGTTATTTTTTTCCTTACATTAAATTAAAAATGATAGTCTATTTTTTATATGATAATGAAGCACATCCAGTAGAATGTTTAACAGCTGTTACTTGCTTTTATGTAATCTCATTCAGCATTTCATTCATTTCCTTGGTTCATTCTGTTGTCTGAAATGGAAACAGCTGGCTACCCATAGGAAAAAGGATGAAAAGTATAAAAGGTTTGTTTTGTAATTTTAGTAATTATATACCTTAAAGGGGGTGCATGGGCCAAGGATGTATGAATATGTAATGTAGACAGTATGGAAGAAGACCAGCCCAATGGTGTCTCTGCTTTCAGCTAACACTTATGTGTGTGTTTTAATTGTCTTCTATTCACCTTGCAGGTAGAAGGATTCCTCCCTTAAAGGTATTGGGATGACTGAACATAGGAGACCCAACGCTAGACAGATGAGATCAATTAGTTAGTGTACTCACAGCCTAGGAGAGGAAGACACTGCATACTGCGGAGGGCCACAAGGGGAACAGAGTGAAAACCAACAGCTATGGTGGACAGGATTCATGATAATAGTGGTGGGGTACCCTTGGTTCCCAAGGGAGGATGAGATTGGCTTGTTGGAATAATTCTGCATACGGGCAGGGAACTGAAACCTACTACTCAGTGATAAGCAGGAATGGTACCTAGTCTGTTTGATAAGGGCGGTTGTTTAGTTAGGGAAACACACCCATGGGAACAGAGTGAAGAGGGTAACTTGCACTTAGGCCATTTGAGGTCCTCCTGATTTCACCTGGTGTCAAAGCAGCACATAGTATTGGACCTTAATTTTAGGATTTAAACTACCACAATATGCTCCACATGTAAATAATTTTTAGGTAAGGACATTGAGTCTGATACTGGTTTGTTCAATTTTTCCCCTTGTTACTTAATAAGATTTTCCAGATTTGTTTTCTGCATGGGGATAATTCTACACATAGTTTGACACTGTTAAGAAATGTGGTTTCCTCAAAACAGCATGATATTGGTATAAAAGTAGACACATAGATTAATGAAACAAAACAGAAAATCCAGAAATAAAAATATATACCTACAACCAACTGATATTTGACAAAGCAAACAAAACATACAATGGAGAAAGGACACACTATTCAAAAAATGGTGTTGGGAAAATTGGAGAGTCATATGCAGAAGAATGAAACTAGATCCCTATCTCTTACCATATATAAAAATTAACTCAAGATGGATTAAAGACTTAAATATAAGGCCTGAAACTATAAAATTTCCAGAAGAAAACCTAGGAAAAACTCATGGAAATTAACCTAGGCAAAGAATTTATGACTAAGACCCCAAAAGCAAATGTGACCAAAAAATAGACAAGTGGGATTTAATTAAACTAAAAAACTCTGCACAGCAAAATAAATAATCAAAAGAGTAAATAGGTAAGCTATAGGAGAAAATATTCACAAATTATGTTTCTAAAAAAGGACCAATATCTAGAATCTACAGAGAACTCAAACAACTCAGCAAGAAAAAAAGATTAAAAAGTGAACAAACGACACAAACAGGCATTTTTCAAAAGAAGATATATAAATGGCAAACAAGTATATAAAAATGCTCAACATCACTAAGCATCAGGAAAATGCAAGTTAAAACCACCATGATATATCATCTTACTCTAATTAGAATGGCCATTATTAAAAAGTCAAAAACCAATAGATGTTGGTGTGGATATCATGAAAAGGGAACACTTATACACTGTTGGTGGGAATGTAAATTAGTACAACCACTATGAAAATCAGTATGGAGATTTCTCAAAGAACTAAAATATCTGTCATTCAATTCTGCAATACCGCTACTTGGTATCTACCCAAAGGAAAAGAAATCATTATATCAAAAAGATACCTGCACTCATTTGTTTATCGCAGCACAATTGCAAAGATATGGAATCAACCTAAGTGCCTGTCAACTGATGAGTGGATAAAGAAAATGTGAGATACATCTATCTATCTATCTATCTATCTATCTATACACACACACATGCACACACAAATACAAGGACTGTACAGAAAGTATCCAGCCATTGTATCCATGTATCCATTTTACACACACACACACACACACACACTTCATGGAATATTATTCAGCCATAAGAAAGAATGTAACTGGAGGCCATTATGCTAAGTGAAGTAACTCAGGAACAGAAAAATAAATGCCACATATTATTACTTTTAAGTGGGAGCTGAGCTATGGCTACACAAGGACACACAGAGTGGTATAATGGACACTGGAGACTTAAAAGAGGGGAGGATGAGAGAAGTTAGGGATGAAAAATTACCTATTGGGTACAACGTATATACTCTTTGGGTGATGGGTACACTAAAAGACCAGACTTCACCAATATACAATATATAAATGTAACAGAATTCAACTTGTGCCCCCAAACATATTCAAATAATAATAAAAAGAGAATTATCATTTTCAAAAATCTCTAGCAAAAGTTTTTCAAACTGAATGACTCAAATCAACATTGTCTATATAAAAAATGCATTCATCAAGTTAAATAGATTAAATGGTGCAAATGACCCATCCTGGGTGCTCTCACTGTTAAAATCAGAGCAGTTGAACTCCCACTCTTTGAGAAATAAATTTTTAGTTATCCTTAAGGAGGTCATTGTCAGCAGAATCCCCACATACTCCTTTGGTTACTTATTGATGCCTTAGTTATGCATTAATAATTTTGGTCACAGTCTATTTATAAATCTTATAAGTAACTTGGAGTTCTGATATTTAAGAGGAAGGAAGATTTGTTAGGTAAATGCAAAAGAATTTAAACAGAGTCATATTTAAGTCTCAATCAACTATTTTAATGATTAATGGAAATATTTCTGCATGAAAGTCTATTTGAGCTATGGAAAAGTATATTTAGCTTCAAATTTAGGAACTATCATTCAGGGAAAGGAAAGCAACAAGAGAGGAAACTGGCATAGAGGAAAGAAAATTGCACTGAGTCAGAGGCCCATAGTCTTCTTTGGAGATCTAACCTTGAGTAAGTTACTGAATCTCTCTTAAACTTGTCTCAGTTGTTTTCCACACCTTTAAAATGAGAAATTAGTCAAAATAATTTCACACATATAATTCAACTACAAAAATTTGTAATTCAAGAAATCTCTAGACTCTAACATCATATAGTCGTGTCAGAGGCAGCATTTTCACAGCACTCAGGACATCTGGATTCTATTACGATATATACCAGTTTTCTTTGACACACACATTTTCTGTTTGTGTGGAACCTTTCTTTCAATCATTATCCCTCTTGGAAATTAAATAAGTCTAAAAGGAGTGCCAAAGCATAAACAGACTAATAAACATTTTAATGTAGTCACCTTGTTAATTTTCAGAGAACACCATAAAGAGGTCATAAAATACACTCCTCAGCTAAGAATACTGTCAGCCACTGGATAAAACGTTACCCTCTGGTATTTTAGAAACTCTTTACCAGAAGCTTAAAAAAGAATCGTAGGGTTTTTGAAATGATATTGAATAGAGAATGTATGCAAAAATATGTTTGAAAATTTAAAAGAACCATAGGAATAAAGGCTGTTTGTTAGCCAACTAGCCCACTAACTGGCTCCAAAAATGATTTGAGTTGTAGTAACCATTGCTTTTCTTTTGATCCCATAAGCTCCCCAAGAATGTTTATTCCTCAATTTGGAATAATAATAACAACAACAATAATAGTAATAGCTAATGTTTATTGAATACTTATTATTCAAAATGCTTTATACATCATTTAATCTTCAAAACTCTATAACATAGATATCATACTTATTTTATATGTGAGGAAAAAAACTAGAACAAAGAGTTTAGGTAACTTATCCAAATTCACATAACTCTTAAGTGGTAAGGACATGATTTGAACCTTGGGTCTGATTTTAGAGATGGCAACACTAACCACTATGTGGAAGAACATTTAGGAAAATAGCACAAGAAGTTGTGGTCAAAAGGGCAAGCCAATGTTAGCAAAATACCAAACAAATTGAGTAGAGGTAAAAGAGAAAACCCTAATATAAATAAGAAGAGATTGGACAGAGGTAGATTAATATTCCCTTTTTGGCTTAAGAAGAGAGCAATCATTTTCTTCTTTCCTTTATCTTTAATTTTCCTAAATGTAGACATCATAATACTGGCAAGTGGGGCCTTTGAGAGGAGAAGGAAAAATCTAAGAGAGACCTGATGAAGGAAACACAGCACACACTCTTTGTTGCCCCCCTCCCATAGCCATCTTCTTCTTCTTACTTCCTTGCTGACAGTCTGCAATTGTTAAGTGCAGTGTTCTATAAATGCCAATGAGATTAAAGTAGTTGTTAGTGTTTCTCAGACATTTTCTACTTTTACTTATTTTATTTCTCTAGTTGCATCAATTACTGAAACTGGTATGTTAAATATTCCAACTACAATTGTGTATTTGTGTACAATTTCCTTTATTTCTGTATTTCCTTTATTTCCTTTATTTCTCATGTATTTTGAAACTCTATTGTGAAGTACACATATGTGTATAATTGTTATATATTCCTAATGTATTGACTCCTTTATTATTGTAACACTACCCTACTTGTCTCTAGTAATGTGCAGTCTAGATGTCTATTGTTCTGTTATTAATATAGCCTTATAAGTCTCTATATAAGAAACTCTAACTTTTTAAATCTTGCTGTTTTACATGACATATCTTTTCCCAGCATATTATGTTTGATTACTTATGACTATATTTGTGTCTCTTGCAGATAGCATATAGGTAATTCTTGCTTTTTTATTGAGTCTGTCAATCTCTGACTTTTGATTGGAGTTTATATTCCATATATATGTATACATATATGCATACATTATGAATTTATTAATATAGTGTTTTGTACTTAGCATTAAAAATATATATCTTAAAGTAATTATATTAGTGAGGATACATAAAACTGTAGACCCTGGGATACTGGCAGCACTCTTCAGTCCAAGTCCTAAGGCCTCAGAACCAGGGAAGCTAATGGTGTAATTCTCAGTCTGAGGCCAAAGGCCTGAGAACTTAAGGGGCTTCTGTTGTAAGTCCTGGAGTCAAAAGGTGGGGTAACCTGGAATTGTTGTCCAAGGACAGGAGAGGAAGAGTGTATTCCAACTTCAGCAGAGATACTGACATATTCACCTTTTCACTGTTTTTGTTCTCTCTGGGCCCCAGCAGCTTGGATGTTGCCTGCCCACATTGAGGGCAGCTCTTCCCCACTCAGTCCACTCAGACTCACATGCTAATCTGCTCTGGAAACACCCTCACAGACACACCCAAAAATGATGTTTTACCAGATTTTTACGTATTCCTTAAGCAAATGAAAATATGTATTACCTTATTTTTAATCACTTATTTATAATTTATGGTGCTCCTTATTACTTATAGTTTTAAGGTGATGTCTAATTATCTTTTTCCTTCAGACAAAGAACTTATTTCTCCTGGCAACAAATTCTCTTATTTTCTGTTAATCCTTCAATAATCTTTTTTTACTTTCTTTTTAGAAGATAGCTTCCATAGATATTTATTCTCAGTTGACTTTTGTTTTTTTCTTTAGCATTTCTGCTAAAGAAAATTTACATTTATGTATACATAAATGTATATGTAAAATGTAAAAATACATTTATGTATTTCTCATGTCTTCTGCAGTTCATAGTTTCTGAGAAGTTTTTGCTTCATGTCTTTTGAAGCTCTCATATTACATGCATAAAAATTAGGATTATTGTCTTATATTCATAAAAGAATAAATTAGAAGTTTTATCATTATGAGGTGATCCTTACTTATTGTTTGCTCTGAAATATCCTTTGTCTTTTGTTAACATAATCATTACAGCTTTCTTTTGGTTAGTGTTAGCATGGTATACCCTTTTCTATCCTTTTACGTTTAAGCTATCTATGTCTTATATTTAAAGCGGGTTTCTGATAGGCAGCACAGAATTGGGTCTTTTTTTTTTCTTTTACTTTTTTTTAATTTCCTTTTATTATGGGGGTACAAGTATTGTTAGGGATACATATATTGCCCCTGCCACCCCTCCCCCACCCCACCGTGCCAGAGCTTCAACCGTGTCCAACCCTCAGGTGGTGCATAACTCACTCATTATGTAGATATACACCTTTCTCCTCCTACCCCCTCCCACCTGTCCACCACCCGATAAAAGGTTGGGGTTTTTTTTTGACATTTTGGTTACATTGTATATCTTTGCCTCTCCCTAAGAAGGGTTAGAGTTAATCCCTTCCCCCCAAAATGTACATCACTTCCCTAAGATGTGGGTCTCCCCCCTGAAGCCCTGGTGAACACCACCACTATTTGAGAATCATAGTTTAAATCAGTCAGTACCAATTTGATA
>CAUYPO010128728.1:0-27825 GCA_963574435.1 Cheirogaleus major | reverse complement strand
CAATTTACCAGACTTCAAACTATACTACAAGGCTATAGTAATTAAAACAGCTTGGGATTGGCACAAGAACCGGGACATTGACCAGTGGAACAGAACAGAGAACCCAGATATAAAACCATCCTCATATAGCCAACTAATCTTTGACAAAGCAGACAAAAACATACACTGGGGAAAAGAATCCTTATTCAATAAATGGTGCCGAGAAAACTGGATAGCCACATGTAGAAGACTGAAACAGGACCCACACCTTTTACCTCTCACAAAAATCAACTCACGCTGGGTAACAGACTTGAATCTTAGGTGTGAAACTATTAGAATTCTAGAGGAAAACATTGGAAATACCCCTGCCCAGATTTTGATACTACTACTGGAAATAGTTGCATGTGCTCTCAAGTGAGAGTTAAGGCAGTGGCGAGAAGTTGTTACTGATAGATGCACGTTTCCTCCTTTGGTTATGTTGAAACAGGAAAAAAACCTGAATTTGAAGTATTTGAAAAGCAAAGGGGAATTGTGATGCACTTAGTCATCCCCTAATTTATCTGTGTTGGGGTGGGGGCAGCTAAAATTGAGATACATCTGTATTGTACATTCTGTTAGTAGAAGGTAAAAAACTCAACTTTCTATACATTTGGAAATATTATCTCTTTAAAAATGGAGCAAAAAGTGTTTGTGGGTGGAAGCTGGTTCTGAGGCTGTACAGATCACTGGAGTGACCTAAATTATCATCCATAAATGTCAGTCCAATCCCTCACTGAGCTCAGTGCAAGGCGGGCTTAGTTTCTGTCATTCTGCTTGGGTAAAGCAGTCAGTCAAAACGAATGCAGCATTTGGCAGCAATAGCCCACGCACGGCTGTCTGCAAAACCACGTCTGGAAAGGCACGTGGCTCTGGAAGTCTCTCCATAGCTGTCTGGCTCATACTTATTTGAGTTGCACTTCTGCACTACGAAACATAGTTTTAAATTCTGACGTATTTTCATGAGAAAAATATGATAGATTCTCAACCTAAACTCTGGCTACTCAACTAGAGAGTTGGTAAAGAGATAATTTTTCTCTCTTTAAAACTACTGAATGCCAGTTGTTATCATTTGGTAGCACACACATGAATGTCTGTAATTCTCTCACTTAAGACTGTTTCCTTCACTTTTAAAATGGAACAAAAACTTGAAAAGTGATTTTCTTCCCCAATAAACCAGAACTGTTATGTAAAATTCAACTATTCAGAGAAGAATATTCAAACAATTTTTATTCTTCACTTCGGTTTAGTCCAAAGGACATATTTTTTTTCCATCATTTCTCCAAAATCGTCCCCCAATTTTTTGTTTTTTAATTTTGAAGGTCTTTAGTTAATCTATATTTATTTCTACTTTTTAGAAATTAAATTTTGATTAGCAAGTTCTCTTAAACCCAACAAAGCTGCCTTCCAAACTTCACGAGCATTCATTTTGTTTCTACAATGAATTAGTCCAATGGGAGCAGATGATCGGCTAGACATCTTCCATTTTGCGTGGGAGATAGAGTGTTCGGGCTTCATTCTCCCTGGTGTAGGATTTGGGGGCCTACAAGAGCAGAGCCTGCCACCCCATAGCAGTCCTCAGTGCACAGCGGGGCTCAGAAATGGTGGGGGAGGCAGGACCCTTCCTCCTCCACTGTAGAATTTTCCTCCAGTGTGGAAGTTTTGTCTTGTGAGATTATCTCAGGAGAAGATGAAAATAGACATATGCCCCTGCAAATTAGACTTCGCTCAAGAGCATATTAGGATAATTGTTATAGTTTAAGCAGGCTGCTCTATCTTGCTCCCACTGTGGCATGGCTGAGTGCATCGTCATTTCCACTTGGGCTACAGTTTGAAAGCGCCCATTACTGATACCCAAAGTGGATTAGACAGAATGACTTCAGAGAAAATAATATGCCACTGATGGTCACTAACAGGCATAGTCATATGGGCTATTATTTTTGAGAAAGGCTTTGGGTGAGTCTAAAATCATTCCAGCCTTTGGAAAGAACATTAAATTCCCATGCCCAGAACCATATTTTGTACTTATATAACCTCTTGCAAAAATCAGATTTTATAGTTTAAGAATTCTCCATTTATTTGTAAATTTATGGGGAACACTGTAAAACTCAATGGTCTTGGTAAAAGAAAAAATAAGAATGTGGCTTGAATATTACCTATACATGTGCACCTTCAAATTCAGAAAGAGTAAGATAGTGTAGGTTTTGGTTCAGCATCTGTATGTTTTAAAGGAACCAATTCTCTCTATTTCTTAGAGTAGATGGTCTGGTTAGCACATTTCTGTAACTGGATTGTCTTTAATAAGCCATTCTGAATATGAAAGCCATTGGAAAAACTTTCTCCTTCCTATCCAGTCACATTCATTCCCTGCCATTGTCTCTGAATTGAATTTCCTGGTAAGGGAAAGTGGAGAGAATGACACCAATTGTTACATTTGGATGACAACAGAAACTCCCCAAAGGTAAGGTCTTCCGAGAAGGACTTCCCCTTCCCACATCTCTTGATGTACCAGGTTACCACACAGGTCCTTAGAACAGTACCTGACTGTGTCCAGATAGACCTGGATGCTAAACTTGCCCCTCCTATTGGCCAGTTGTATAACCTTGGGCAACACACTGGCCTTTCTGTGGCTCAATTTCTTCATCTATAAAACGGGGACAATACTTACTCCTGTCTCATAGAGTGTTGTGAAGGTTCAAGGATTCATACAAAGCTCTTAATTCAGTGCCTACCACATAGGAGACACTTGGGAAATGTTAGCTCTGATTATATCAGTACGATTCTGATGAGCTCAGTAGAAAATGTACAAATTTTATTTTTGATGCATGAAATAAAAACACTTACTTCTTCCTTTCAAACAAGTTACTCTTCAGAGAACTCGCTGCTTCATATTAATAGAAAGTAGCTGCAGGGGAGAGAAAGATGGGTGAATACTCACAACCACGAAGTGTTTTTCAGCATACACCAGAAAATATGAACTGTGCTGAGTTAGGAGCACAGGCCCGTCGGGATCTGATAACCCACTGACACTCTTACAGACCTTTGACCTCAAAGGTCACCAGTCTTCTTAAGATCTCTTCTGCATTCACTATCATGTGACACTGTCTTAAAGAAAGATTACCTGTGAAAACTAAGAAACCAGTGCTTGGCCTGAATGTTCTTTTGTGGACATCAAATACTCTTAAAATTAAAAGGCTCCAATTTACAGTCAGCTTTTTAGAGGAGCACCTATCAAAATCCTAGGCAAAAAAGGCAGATATTCATACCAAAACAAGAGATGAGGGCAGAGGTCATGATAGTGCGCTGGACTTAAGTCTGAAATAGTTACTATCTGGCCTGAACATTCTCCACAACCACCATGGCGTCCGTGTCGGGCAGGACACACTCAGTTATGCCGCAGTAACAAACACTCTGAGAGTCTCCAAGGCTTAAAATCAACAGTTTCTTTCTCAGTCTGCTACACATCCATCACCCACCACCTGGGCCTCTGCTCTCCTGACTGAGGTGCAGAGCACAGGACCACGGCTTGTGAAGGTGCAGACAGAAGGTGCGTTCTGGTGGGAGTTTCCTAACATCAGTGAATCCCTGCCTGGTGAGGACACGTGGCTCAAGCTCACTGGCCAGAGCTGGTCACGGGGCCCTGCTCCACAAGGGGGCCGGGAAGTGTGGTCCTTCCAGGTACCCTGAGAGGGGAGAGGGGAGAGAGGGGAGTTGGAAGATTCTGCAGACCGCACAGATGAGGCTGTGTCATCTTTGTTTGCTGTGTTTATCCAGCCTCCACACCAGTGCCAGAGGCTGACAGACCAACTGCAAAGAAGACCAGAGGCAATAGCAAGAAAACGCCGTGTCTCTGCCAGTTTGTTCTAACTGTGGGCAGTGACAATCCAAAGCCTTAGTGTACGGAGGGTTCAGGGACATTGTAGAAAGACCCACAGTTTCTACAGCTGTGCATAGCGCCTCTGGCGATGCTGCCAGTACTGGCAGAAGGAAATGACCCCTGTGCTTTGGATCTTCCATTTCAGTCTTGGACAAAATCTCAGAACAACAAAACTGTGCTAGCAATGGTATATTTAAAGCATGCAAACCACCTTGGTATGGCTCAAACTGCTCCAAACATGGATAGGATAACACTGTCACTCAACAGGTATGTTTCAGAGATGAGAAACTGAAGGCAGAACAGTGAGGTGTAAGGGCTGGCCTCCAGATGCCTCCAGAGAGAACTCATGACACCTGACTACCAACCACACTCTGTCACCGACAGCCATCCACAGAAAGGCAGTAATTTGGGGGTTCTGTGGTAGAAATTCACTGCGTTGTGAATTATAACATCAAAATCTCACATACATTATTAAATTGTAAAATTGGTTTGCATTATACATTTAAACATATATTTTTGTATAAACATACCTTAGCGAATTGATTCTAAGTCTGGTTCCTCAACAGCAGTATCTGTACAATTTAGGAACTTGCTAGAAATGCAAATATTTAGGTCCCAACCCAGCCCTAATGAATCTGAAACACTGAGGGGTGGGGGCCGAGCAGTCTGTGGTTTTGTAAGTCCTCCAGTAACTCTGATGCACACTCGAGTTGGAGAATCCTGGCCCCAGAACACATTATTTGTTAAGCTTAACAGAGATCTTAAGAAGGCATCCAATATAGTAGTTCTAAATCCTGAGTGCAATTAGAAATATCTGCAGCACTTATAAAAAAATACACTGCCTGGGTATCACTCCCAGAGGTCCTAATTCAATATATCTGAGATGGGACCCAGGCATCATGTTTTTAAAAAGGGCCTGGTGTGGTGGCTCACACTTGTAATTGCAGCACTTTGGGAGGCTGAGGTGGGAGGCTGTGAGTTATGATCATGCCACTGCACCCCAGACTGGGTGACAGAGTGAGACCCCTTCTCTACAAAAAATAATGAAATTAGCCAGGCGTGGTGGCATGCACCTGTAGTACCAGCTATTCAGTAGGCTGAGGCAGTAGGATCACTTGAGCCCAGGAGTTAGAGGGTACAGTGAGCTACGCTGGTACCACTGCACTCCGGCCGGAGTGACAGAATGAGAACCTTTCTCTTATATAAATACATAAATAAATACAAATACTTCCCAGGTGACTCTAACATGCAGTGGAGGTCGAAAATCCCTGATGCCACATCCATCATTTTACTGATAACAAGGAGGAGGCCCTGAGAGGCCCAGGGTCTAAAGCCAGTTAGCTCATACACAAATATAGGGAACCATCTATCTAGCAGTTAAGGAACACTGTGTGCTGTATTATCACATAAAATCAAATAATCGATACATAGTTTCAAGATTCATAATCTGTTTTTGACCTCGATGAGTCATGAGCAGACATCACTGTTATTGCTTCAACTGTGAATTAACAATCACATTGCTTTCACAATGATCCTAGATTTTTAAAATTGTTCATCCTGCAAGATGAGAAACCTTTGATGTCATAATGATGTAAGCAACAGATAAACAGGTCATAATTTTCACATTCAATTTAATTAGGACTCCTTCCTTTTTGTATTTTACAAATCAAAGATAATTACATAAATATTATATTTCAAGTACAGAATACGTGTGTGTAGTCTTTGAAAATAAATGAATGAATCTATTTCTGCACTGGATGGCTCACCAATAAGCATAATGCTCCTTAGTTTTGTCACTTTAGTGTTAAAAGAAGCAGTATATAACTCTTCCTTTGATTGACATATAGGTTGTGGCCATTAAAACGTGGTGTGGAGACCACTGCTCAACTCAGAACCTCTGACTCCACTTCCCTTTCCTACCCTGGCCTCCCTGGACTTCCGAGCCATCTGCCGGCGGCTGGGCCAGCCGGTGTTAGTTTAGCTGTCTCAGCTGTGCGCTGAGACTGCAGAGCAGAGAGCAGATGGGAAACGAAGGCGGCGTTTTTCAGCCACTATGTCTATTTTTCCATCTATACACAAAAGAATAATTTCACAGATTGTACTTTTTCTTTCTGACATTTACCACTTAGAATAATAGTCATGAAGAACATGGAACTGATTCAACACCTTGGGAAGACAAAGGCACAATTCTAGCACGATTGTTGGATGATATTTGCGATCAATATTTGCAAACCGGTGTTTGTGATGCGATGTTTCCCCGGCCCTCTTTCCCGAGTGGCGGAAACCACACTCTCTTCTGGGAAATTGGATGTGCACCACACAGGATGTTTTACAGTGGCGTCTGCCCTTGTAACCTGATATTTTCTCTATTGTCATGTGCTCAGTAATCATCGCGTATCATAAAACAGGCTGGAGGTTACTATAGCAACGCTAACCAAACCAACGTGATGAAGGCGGCTCGTGGACCGGGAAATGTTGTCATTTCAACCCCTGACTTTCAGGGTTTGGAACATGACTCTAAACTGACGTATCAGAATACAAAGCTTTTCAGAAAGCAGGGAGCTTTGGGGTTTTAAGTTTCCAGACAGGACTTAGACACCTCTGTATAAATCAACTCATTACAGAGGTCATAGAAAACACTTTCTGCATCAGTCATAATTTGTAAAAACAGGTGTCTGACTTCTACTTTCAAAAACCTCTCCAAAGCATAGGCCAGAGGAGTTTGGGGGTGGAAAACAGAAGATGAGGCGAGCTGGGCCATGCCCTTGCTCACGCAACAGCACCTTTGAGAGCAGCCTGCTGGTGGAACCCAGAAGAATGTGTTTGAACATCATTAAATTCAAGAACTACAGCGGCAGTGACCACTCTAGCGTCCACTGCTCATTCATTCATTTGTGAAAGTGAAGCTGGGTGGCTCCTTCATCCTAGTCGAGGCGACTGACCTGCTCTAAGAGGAGGCCTAGAGCTAATCTTTTATTCTTCTGGTCTTCATCTCAGGCCCATCTCCTCCCACCTTTATCTCTTATTTTTTTATTTCAGCATATTATGGGGGTACAAATGCTAAGGTTACGTATATTGCCCTTGCCCCTCCCTCGAGTCAGAGCTTCAAGTGTGACCATCCCCCAGATGGTGCGCATCACACTCATTATGTATGTATATACCCATCCCCCCCCACCTGCCCGACACCTGATAAATGTTATTCCCATATGTCCACTTAGGTGTTGATCAGTGAAACCAATTTGCTAGTGAGTACATGTGGTGCTTATTTTTCCGTTCTTGGGACACTTCCCTTAGTAGAATGGGTTCCAACTCTATCCAGGAATATACAAGAGGTGCTATATCACCATTGTTTCTTATAGCTGAATAGTACTCCATGGTATACATATACCACATTTTATTAATCCACTCATCTATTGATGGGCACTTGGGTTGTTTCCACAACTGTGCAATTATGAACTGTGCTGCTATAAACATGCGAGTGCAGGAGTCTTTTTTATAGAGTGTCTTTTGTTCTTTTGGGTAGATGCCCAGTAATGGGATTGCTGGATCAAATGGTAGATTTACTTGTATTGCTTCAAGGTATCTCCATATTGCTTTCCACAGAGGTTGAACTAGTTTGCAGTCCCACCAGCAGTATAGGAGTGTTCCTATCTCTCTGCATCCATGCCAATATTTATTATTTTGGGAATTTTTAATAAAGGCCATTCTCACTGGAGATAAGTGATATCTCATTGTGGCTTTTGAACTGCATTTCCCTGATGATTAGAGATGTTGAGCATTTTTTCATATGTTTGTTGGCCATTATTCTGTCTCCTTTTGGAAAGTTTTTGTTCATGTCCTTTGCCCTCACTGAGACTTTTAAACAACAGAAACCATGGGATAAAACACAGGTGTTGTTTGAAGCCGCTAAATTTGTAGTAATTTTTATAGCAGCAATAGAAAGCTAATACAACCACCAACCAAAATAACAGATATAAAGACAGGCTGTCCTAACTGTGTACACTCAAGAGAGTACCTTCAACTCTTCCTGAGGCTATCCCCATGATTTGGAGTAGGCACTCCCCAATATTGAACTCACCGACATGAAGACATTTTCCATAATGTCAGCCTTGTCTTTACTTCTGTGTGTCAGCACATTATGATGAAATGAAACCGCTGCTTCATTCTAGTGGCATTTCACCATATGGTAGTGGATCTGTGTTTGCTATTATGTGCCAGATGGCACCGGGACACCAACCGCTTACAGTGTCATCTAAAACATAGCGACAAACAAAAATTGAGGAATCCCTGCTGTAAAAATTGGAGACAAGAAGTTCCATGACTATATTAAGATCCATGATTTTTAATTTGAACTGACCATGAACTTGTTTTCGGACTTTTGTCCAATTGTGAATGTGCCCCCTAAATAATACCACCACAACACAGTGCTGACATCTTTGTTATCTGTGACACTTTTACCAATCAGTAAGAGCAATTTAAAATACTGAGGTTCTCAGCCATCTGTCATTATAAATGCCCAATTATATTATGTAATTTCCATGGAATGTTTTGATGGTATAAGATTTTCCTAACTCACAGCTACAAGTTGACAAAAGGGTATATATTTTACTATGTGATATTTTACATTGGTTTGTATCTGATACCAGGTGTAGGATTTGGACAATAGAAAAACGTCCTAAGAAAGTCAAGCTATTCACTTATTGTTAACATGAATTATTTGCCATAAGTATGACTTTTTGAAAGATAATATATTCTTATAGATATCTATCATCACATGTTCTGGTGACATCATATGTAAACCAACCAGGAATATCTTTTAGCTAGATGGCAAGTGTCTTGTCCTGGAATTTAAGGTCAGGATACAGGAATGATATAGACAAAGGAGTCCCCAAGGTGGCTTGTTAGAGGATGGCAAAAATCTATACGTTACTCAATTATCAAGAACAAGAGTCAGTCCTTCTGAATTGACTTATAAGTCTTGACAGCCTCTACTGATAGAGATCTGGGGGTATATGAGAATTTTCTACTCTGAGAATTTTTCATAATCTTGTTGCTGTTAGGTAGAAAAATGAATTTCTGCCTCAGTATTTGAGGGTTCAAAGATTGTCATTTGAGTTCAGAACACAGAGGTCTAGTCTAAAATTCATGTAAACCTCTCAAAAAAATTAAGTGCAGAACTATTCTTCCTGATGTAGAGTATTAAGATCATCTAAAAAATAAAGTTTCTTTTTTTGACAACACAGGTTGAAGACTAAGAACCCAATGTGAAGGCAACACATATACCCATTTCATTTTAAGTTAAGAAGTAGAGTCACTTGGAATTTCTATACTCACACATACAGCACAGAGACAACCTAATAACAAAATACAATAATTGGTTACATTGTGGTGTCACTTTTGGGGGAAAGAGTTGAAAACATTCTAAGAAAAGCCGTTGGGTCAAAGTTTGTATTATTATTTCTTTTGGGTTCCTTCCCATGTGTTGATTAGCCAAGAACAATTTGCAGGAAGAAAGTGATGACTTGTTAAAGAACTCTTCTTTCCTTTTCTGTTTATCACGTCTTCCTCAGTAGACTTCACATGGGTACAATAACCTAATAAAGTCTAATCATTCTCCAAAAAACAAACAAAAAATTTTTTTTGAGTTCTTACTGTGTGCCAGATGATGTAAAATCAAGACTACAGAAGAAAGAGTTTCTACTTAAAAATAGTAGGATCTCACAGCTTATAAAGACACTCTGCATATACATTTATAATGACTAGGATATCCACAAGAAATGTATCTCTATTCTGTAGACAAGTTCACATGAATAATTTCTTATGGACCGTCCACTTTTTTATATTTCAGAATTTTTTAAAAAAATTACATCATCAATCATTTCCATGTAATTCCAAAGCATGCCACAATTCCAGGTTTTATAATCATTTTTTATGTCACGCATTTTAAGTAGGCTTAGAAGAGAAAGGGAAACAAATACTTTAATCAAAACACTAACTCTCCATCACACTGTAGGATACATACCTTCCATGGAAGTATTCTATAGAAATTCGCTGTCCAATACTGTAGCTACTACAAGTTGAGCATTCCTAATCCAAAAATCTGAAATCTGAAATGCTCCAAAATCCAAAACTTTTTGAGTGCCAACATGAAAATACAAGGGGAAAATTTCACATCTGACCTCATGTACATAAACTTTGTTTCATGCACAAAATTATTAAAAATATTGTATAAAATTACTTTCAGGCTGTGTGTATAAAATATATATGAAACATAAATGAATTTCATGTGTAGACTGGGGTCTCATCCCCAACATATCTCATTATGAATATACAAATATTCCAAAATCCAAAAAAATTGAAATTTGAATCACTTCTGGACCCAAGCATTGTGAATAAGGAATACTAAATCTATAATGATATGTGGCTATTTAAATTTAAACTCATTAAAATCAAATAAAGTTAGAAATTCAGTTCCTCAGTTGCAGCTGTACTAACCACAGTTCAAGTGCTCAATAGCTGGCAGCTACCATACTGGACAGCACAGAATGTTTTCTTCATCACACAAAGTTCTGCTGAACAGCACATTTATGGCTGTCACTTATAATTATTCTTATCCACAAAGGATAATAATTTCTTGACCCAATATCTTAGCCTTTTGTACAACTGCAGGCTGCAGAGGATGTCAGAAAATATATAGACCAATATTTATTATTACCTGAGGGAAATGATGCTTAGAAAATTTTAGGTGACAGAAAGATCACTCCTCAGTGTTTTTCCTAGATTTGGAAGTCCAGCTTCCACTGAAATCTTTAGCCTTTTGTTCCTTGACAGGCGTATGGTGGCTGATTGAAATCTAGAGCTCCAGATGATCAGATTTTATCTACTATGACAGCACTGATTGATTTGTAATAGCTGCTTGATCCATGCTCTTGAGCTCAGAGAGAAAAGTGGTTTGATGTATTAATGATGACTTGCAGGTCAAGAGTTGATATCTTGTTTGCCAGGCATTTTCTATCCCTATGAGTATGAGCTAGCAACTAATGTATTAATAACTAGCAAATAATAAGCACACACATAGCCATTAGATACACATGCAGAAGTAAGACAATTTTGAAGCAGTTAATGGTATATTTCAGATCCCCTGGACTACTGGAAAACCATTCTTCAGTTTGGGCCCTGCAACTTTAGAAGGATAGAAAGAACTCTGGTGACAAAAAGAAAACCTTTAAATTAATCTCTTAACACATTCCCAAACTCTTGAATAACCCAGTCTTTTGTCTCTCCATCTTTTATAAGAGATATGAATCCTGTCTGGAGTAAGAAAAAGCTCTTTGGAATGGGTCTAGGAGAGAAACTATAAAATAACTTCCAAGAGAGTCTTTTATGGAAAACATACAATGTCATCTCTCTTTCAGTGGCTTATAAATATGTTTTCCTGAAAATCAGAAGACACATGAAAAGACTTCTTCAGGCCACATGATGCTGCTGTAATCTCTAGAGAGATTATGAAATAAAATTTCTCATTCGGAGAATGTTTTCTGTCCATTGGATAAGTTCCTAGTGTACTCTGTCCCTAGAAAAATAATGCTTTATTTTACTAACAAAATAACGCAGCATGAGATCTGCTTTATCTTTGATTTTCCATTTGAAAGGTTGGATTTTAGAAAGCAAATTTCCAAGTTTATCAATCTAAATCTCCTTGTGGAAAGTTCTAGTTCAGCCACTGTGAAGGTACATAGAAGTTGAGTTCAGTTTGAAAAGTGACTAGGAGTTTTGGTTAGTCTTCACTATTCTATTGAATTTTGGCCATTTTACTATTGGCTGACCATACATCCACAGAAAGGAAGAAAATGTAAATCTCCTTTCTCCTTTTTGTTAGCAATGATCCTAGAATATAGTGATTAAAACAGAAGTTTCTTTGATAAACTGTGATTTTTCAATAATCTATATGAAGTTCTTTTCTATTTTCTGGGATAATCAAGAGTTTGCAGTATTAAAACAGAAGTTATTTCTAAAGTAGATATTTTAAAGAAGAAATTCTCCAAAAACCTTAATACACAATGGAAGATTTCCTTCCTCTGTATGATCAGGAGGACATATATACACATTCGTATAGAAGAAACACTTAGAAATTAAACAGAAAAAAAAGTTAAAGAAAAGAACTCATTTTGGTTTTTATTGAAATGCTTACATTAAGTTTTCGTTGTTGTTCTAATTTGTGATTTGGCACCACAATTCACATTGACATCATCCTGGAAATCTTGTTTCAATTAATTAAAGGCAATTCACCCATTCAATGGCAAGAATATCTTTGATGGCCTAAATCAAACTAGCAGGTGTTAATCCACAGCAATGTGGCCACTAAATAAAAGACCTCCCCATATTTCTGAAACACACACACTAGTTAAGAAACAAGAACAAGAGCGATATAGAGTAATGCACAGCCCTTCTACGAGTCAGACATTTCAGATGAAAATCTGATGATTTAAAGGTATACTTTTAAAAATTCAAAAATAGGAAAATAGTAAGTACTCTTATGCACAGAGGGAAGTAAAATTCAATGGAAATCAAGCAAGGGGGAGAGGGGGGAAGGTGGGTGAAAACCTACCTAATAGGTACAATGAACACTATTGGGGTGACAGGCACACTTTTAACCCTGACTCAAGCACTACAAAAGTGATCCAAGTATCCAAAAACATTTGTATTCCTGTAATACTTTGAAATTTTCAAAAAAGAGGAAAAAAAAAGAAAATAGTACAAGAAAATATAGGATTTTTTTTTATAATCCTGGAGTGGAAAAATAACCAAAATATCCACCAAAGGGCAGTAGCTTAAGTAAAGACTTATACATCTAGGCTATGCAATCTTATGAAGCTTCTAAAAAGAATACAATATGAGGTATACTGTAGTGTGAAAAAACATCAAATATAATAATAAGTACAATATGGTCTCATTTGAAAAATACATGTGCGTTTATATACATATATATAAAATATATGTAGGTGTGTAAATTTTATATACAAAGCAGAAAATGCCTATGTGAAGAGTATTTTTAACATGACAATTGAATGTTTTAATTACTAGCCTTTCCCAGAAAATATATATTAAAAGAAAAAAAGAAAGAGTAAATGAATTAACCTGAGGATGCAAATAGAATGTCCATTTTTTAAATGACATTTATTGAGAGCCTATAATGTGGCAGATATTATACTCCCTTTACATGTATTAATGCATTTGATCCTTATAAATCTGTGAATAAGGTGTAATTAATAATTATATTTCATATATGCGATAACTAAAATTCATAGTGGTTGGCTAATTTGTCCACAGTTACACAGCTAATAAATGCTGAAGTGGATGCCAGATCTGTCTGACATCAAATTATCTCTTTTATCCTTACCTGTGATGAACAGGTAAGAATTATTTTATATTAACATATCAAAGCACTGATTTATGAGGGCTGGTTCCTGCTCACTCACTTATAGGGTTTTATATACATAAATGGTTACTAATATTTCCAAAGTGCTTGAAAATAATCATTTAATTCAGTAAATCAATGCATACTGAATGCTTACTTTCTATTAGGCACTATATGCAGTATTGGGTCGTAAGAACAAAAAGATGAATAAGAGGTTGTCCACATACTCAAGAAGCTCAGTCCGGCAGAGGTGAAAAGCAAATAAACAAATTTTACAATACAGCATGCTAAATCCCATGTGGCTAGGTACAAAGTGGTTGGGCAGAAAGAAGGTAGCCTATTATTTGGGGGAATACACGTCATTTAAAAGCCTGTTTACAAGATTGATTTACTTAGCAAACTTTTTTTACATGTCATTTGCAATAGAATCTTAATACAAATTTTGATAAGTTCCCAAACACTGGATTTTTAATTTTTAAAGTATTATTGTCATTAATCCTAACATCTGAGGGTATTTCACAAACAGCCTAACACACAGTGTAGATATTCTAGAAAGAAATAAGACCAAGTCATGTAACACAGGTACTTTTTTGAGAAAGAAAATTGGGGAGAATGGGATGGAAATTCCTCTTTTAGTCATATGTTCGTGAAGTTCTTGAATGATTACATAATAATTCACTGCCCTGGCAGTTTGGTTTTACAAGAAAGATAAAGGAATATGATTGATTAACCCATATCTGAAGTCCCTTCTCCACCTAAGACTTAACGTGAACATCTATCAGACTCTACGATATAAATTAAATTAAGGCACATCAAAAAGCTCTTTTATTTTGCAGGTTTTGTCCATTAAATTCTAGAAAGCTGAGAAGTGCATCCACTTTATTAAAATATGTAATAATAGTTTGAATGCTTACATATAGATTACAGCATGTTAAAATGACATTTTACTAACAATATGAGCAATGTTTAAGGTTACAAACTAGTTCTTCTCATAGACAATACATATATTTTTCAAAATTAAAAACAAAATCTTATTGTCAATAAAGTGATTGCCCTCAAAAGTTGGTATCTTCTTAAGTTTTTTAAAATTAAAACTGTGTTATCTTCTTATGTCAAATAAAGTGGTGGTAGCTTTCAAAAATTGGCTTCACCTAAAGGAAATTTTTATTACATTTTTTTGTTAGCTGCTTGAGGGATTCTTTATACAGTGTTATATAAACATACTACCAAGAGGCAAAAGACAGGTTGATATGTGATTCTTGGTTTGTACTCTAGCTGGCCTTTCTTTGACAGGCACACTACATGACTACCTCTCCCCTGCATCTCTGTCCCTGTCTGTTCTGTCCCTAAGTCAATGTCCCCATAAGTTGGAGCCCAGCAACCTGAGAGAAGAAAGGGGTAAATGGCCATGGAAATGAATGTATTACTTCAGAAAGTCTCTTGGAGATCAGACAAACCTCTTGATCAATGCATCATTGTTGATTTTTTTTAACTTCATAAAATAGAGGATTTCACAACCATTCTTTTACTGTAATACGTGTTTTGGATTTCAGTTAGAAATTATCAGAGAATAATCACTAGAGTTATAAGAATTAGAAATTGACTTTTCATGGACGAATTTTATCTGTAAAGTGGGAAAGCCAAACCATCATCTCTAAGGATCAGCTCTTAAATTTGTGAGGTCTTGATGCTCAGGAATTAGGCAAAACATTTGTCTGCCCTTATATAATACATTGAGAATATATCTATCTTTCTTTCTTTCTTTCTTTCTTTCTTTCTTTCTTTCTTTCTTTCTTTCTTTCTTTCGTTTGTTCTGATTCTTTTTTTTTTCAGCATATTACAAGGGTACAAATGTTAAGGTTACATATATTGCCTTTGCCCCACCCGAGCCAGAGCTTCAAGCATGTCCATCCCCTAGACGGTGCGCACCGCACCCATTAGGTGTGAATATACCCATCCCCTCCTCCCCGCTCCCATCTGCCTGACACCCGAGTGATGCCACTGCTATATGTGTACACCTCCAAACAAGCTCTCAGACTCCACTGAGAGTATTTCTTTTTCTTAAGCTGGAAGTATATAATTTTAAGCATTTTAACTTAAGAATCAGATAAATAGGTTATTAACACAGTAGAAGATTTAAAAGATCTTTGGGCAGATTCCTATGATTTTATGAGCCCCTAATAAAATGTTAACAAAATGAATGAAACAAAATGATAGCTAAAGACATACTAAATAATCTAGAGTGTGTTTGTGAATTGGTGAAGCACATAGCAACCTAGGATGTATTGTTTGAGAAAAACCAAGACAGTCCCTATTCCTATCTTTCCTTCTTAAATAGACAGGTACAAGTGCATAAATATATTCATATGTCTCACATATGTACATTGCAAAAAAAGATAGAAAACAAATGAAACAAGCTCTCAAGAGTGGTTACCCCTGGATGGTGAAACTACAAACAATTGTTATCTTTTTCTCTCTACTTTTTCTGCTTTCCCTAAATTACTACAAACAATTGTTATCTTTTTCTCTCTACTTTTTCTGCTTTCCCTAAATTTCCTGCTGTTTATAATCAGAAAAAATATATTTAGATACCACTAATTTGTTTCTATTAATAGTCCCCAGATGTGGTCTGCTTGAAATTTTTAGCAAGAAATAATTTTAAATAATTTTAGCATATGTACAAGACCATCTATGGCCTAAGTGCCTATAAGCAAGAAATGTGAGAAGTTTGATTTAAATATGGAAAAGCTAAATTCACATGCCACAGATGGGGCACCTAGAACTAAAAGAGAAAAATGTATTCTGGTCAAAAGTGATGCTATAAAGTTTGCACTTTATAGCAAGAGAGTATACTTTGTTGATTTTGTAAGACCTCATTGCATGATATAAGGAACCAAGAGATGAAAACCAGAAATTATCCATTGACAATTTATGGGATATTTAGAAGAAATTAAAGTAGAATCTGGTCATTTATTTTAATAAATTCAGACAATATTGTGAAATTTTGTTGAAGAAATTTACTAAACTTCTTCCTCGGATGAAGACATATTTTAGACTTGGGATTCTCAGAAACCTGGTTCCTTGCATCCCTATTGGCCTTAAAAAAGATTATACTTATTGATGTGACAAGGCATCTAAACACTATTGAACCTCTTAGAGAACATAAAGGCATGTGATTGGGTTTCATAAAGATGTGAAGCTGTTCAGACTCAACATGGACACCTGGATCGAGCTGATATCCACTTCCTCTTCTCTCATTTCTGCCCTTGAGTGAAATAGAATCACAGAATTAGGAAAATTTCAAAGCTATGATATGGAAACAAATTTGCAATTTCCAGAGAGAGTTACAGGAGAAAGTAAAAAAGCTAATAGCTTAACCAGCCTTCCATAGATTATGAGTGTTTGATTAGAGATGCAAGAGGCCAGAGACACAGAAAGATGGGGCAGGGGACCCCTCAGATGAGCAACTCCAGGAGAGGAATGATGCCCTGGGGTCTGGAGAATGCCATGGACCCCAAATCGACAATTCACAGGCACATTCTGTGAGAATATGTATCTTCTTTTGCATCAATATGAATAACTAGAAAGAGCCAACCTTCTGTTGCAATATGGGTCATAGAACGTTTTTGAACCTTTTACTTCATTATTATTGAAGATCTTATCTGGAAGAATCATTAGGACGAACTATCCATGCTACTTGCTGATTTGTAGGAAATATTGAACATTTATTGACTTCAATTAAGTGTATGTTCAGATGTTTCCTGTTTTTTCCTCTCTATGTTTGGGTGAGTAAATCTCTAGAATTGCTGATTTTAAAAAAAAAAAAGCAACTATTTATGAAAAGCCAATATATGTTAGATGATTTACAAATATTTTGTATCATGTTAATCCTCCTAAGGTATGAATACCTATTACTACCTTCACTTTTCAGATAAAATTTCTGAAATCCAGGAGGGTTAAGTGACATGCCTAAGGTCTCACAGATTAAAATGCAAATCTACATTTTCAGGGTGTTAAGTTCTTACTCTACACATATGCCATCAGGATCTCTTTCTATCGATAAATCATATTAATGATGTATCTGTTGTTCCTATTTTTTGAAGAGCTTTTTATGAAAAATGGATAAAAAATGTTAAGTGGTTGTGTTTTTTTTTGCATTGGTGGGAATGCTTATATGATTTTATCCATCAGTTTAAAAATATGAGAATTATTTCAAGATATTTCCTAATACTGAACCATTTTTAAATTGCTGGCATGAACACCACATGACCAAGGAATTTTATCTCTTACCATGTTTCTGGATTCAATTTTTTAACATATTATCTAGGATATTTCTGTTTATGCATAAGTAAAATTGACCTGTAGTTTTAATATGTTATGTTATTTAGACCAAATTTTGTTTCCAATTTTTTTAAAGTCCTTGTTCATGCTTCACAACACTTCAAATAGTTGCAGAATCATTTATTGCCTAAACTTGGTGACAGAATACATCTAAGAAAAAAAAAATAAAAAGTGGAAGTTCCCACATCTGAAGAATATGAAACTTGTCTTTAGTTTCCCACAGCTGTCTTTGGTGAGCAAACTTGTAGCTGTATCTGGATCACGCAGCACTTGGCTTAACCTCTCAACCTAAACTGAGTTGATCTAACTCAAAGGGAATAAGGACTACCTAGCAGGAACAGTATCTCTCAAATTTTAAAAATAGGCATAATCATCTCAGAGCTAGACATTCTAGACTATTTGACGAAACCGCTAAACACCAGCTGTCTGCAAAAACACGTTGTTTTCCATATACAAAATGTCTCAGCAATAGGGCAGCTTACTTCCAAGGACCCAGGGGGCTGCCACCTTCTGCATGTTAGCAAGATGCTACAGCGGTCCCAGGCATCCCAGGCTGACATGACCATATCCAGAGAAGAAAGGAAGTATTTCCTCCCACATGTCTATTTTATTGGATACAATATTCCCCAGGAACCCTTAGCAGACATCTCCTCCAGTCCCTTTTACCAGGATTGGGTCTCATGCTCACCTCACAGGGGCATGGGGAATGAGAATGCAAGTACAAGGGGTTTCTACGTCTATCATGGGAAGATGCTCTCCCAGCCAGAAACAAAAGAAGGAGAAACAGCTGTCTTAGAAGCAACCAAGAGTTTTGCCACAGGAGAGTAGGGAAGAAGGGGCACCCAGCTAAGGGCACCCACTGGAGAGGGATGAAAGAGTAAAAAAGGAAGGTATTTGGGTGCAAAAGGCAAACCCGTGTTCTCTGCACAATGTTAACTAAGAATTGTGTGATAAAGAGTGTAGGAGAAATTGTCCTTTAGTATCTTACATGTAGTAGGTTTTGAATAAATTTTGAATTTCCGCATGAGCTTGAACGAATCAAAAAATAAGGTCAAAATGGGCTAGACAAATTTATGGTAACTCAGGATAAGAATATTTGGGTGCATACCTTTGTTTTTTATTTTGAAATCAAAGGATATAGCAGTTGCCTTTTACAACCATCCTGGTGGCAGTCAGAAACCGGGTCTAGACCTGAACACTGCAGTGGTTCGATCAGTATTATGCCCATGTGGGTGTGTTTTTCACGTGAGACCCAAGGCTGCTAGAAGGTACTATTACTCTCCTGCATTCCTCTTCACTTTATCAACCCATTAATACTACCTTTCACCACGGTGATGAGAATGACGCATGGGAGCGGAGATTAATTTTCATTGTGGAAGGAGAAAAATCCTGCCTCCAATCTGGCAATAAAGAGTACCAATTCCTTATCTTTCTTTGTGTTAAGTGTGTGTTACTTAGGCTTACCTCATCTGTGTTTAATCAGCTTCCTTCATATTCTCTCCATGAAGCCAGAGATGTACATATTAAACACAGGAGTTTCTGACAGCTTCCCCTTCCCTAGGGCAAGATTGCTCAACTAATAATAACTAAGATGTCTTTTGACAAGTGCAGCTAAGAGCTGGGAAAGCTTAGTCAATCTACATCAGCCTTGTTGGCACTTTCTTTTCATTTCCGACCTGCATTTCCTTGAATGATGGAAAGTGGAGAATAGAATCCAGGAGAGCCAGTGGATGAAATCGGGCAGGGAAGGTTAGTGTGGAATGAATGCAAAACCAGACTCATATTGATCAGGGGAAAGAAAATACTTTTTCCAACTCCAATTGCAGCTGAAACCCATAAATTAGATGATTGAAATAATAAGACACGTGAAATGGCTTTTAAGTCCACTACCCACTCTGTGTAATAAATTTCAAATGACATCGAGGCTTTTAGTGGAAAGAATGATTTATTGCCATCTGCAAGAAGGAAGCTTTCAGGGATTATCTCTAAAGTGACAAAACACTATTCCGAATTTCACAAAATTAGCGAAGCTTAGTGAAGCTTGGTGGCTGAACTGACAAGCAAACTCAAAAAAAGAAATGTTTTTAATGGAACAAAATTACTGCAAATGTGCACTCTCACATACCAGTACTTAGAGGTATATTACTTCCTCAAAAATAATCTAAATTCAACATGAAATGAAAACCTCCTTGGATTTCCTAGAAGAAAATCCTGAGGATATTTAATTTTTTGTTACTTTTAATATGTGCATATATCTCAAAAAGATACATAGAAAAATATTAACGCATTCCAGCTCACAGCATGGACTAAATCATAAATTGATTTAACTTTTCTTGCCTAAGGCAACACTCTGCATTCATTCCTTCATTTAGAAGAAGCTGGGACAGTTCAACAATGAATAACCTGAACAGGTGATAGAGGGAACAGTCACAGAGCTCACTTTACATTTCCATCTTTTCTTAAATTTGTGATTAGGCAACTGGGGTGAAATCAGAGGGGTTCTTGAAAAAGGCATATTTGCCAAATGGAAGGGCTGAAAGAAAATGACAGAAAAATCTTTGGGTGGGGACATAAAAGGACAAGGAAGATACTGTGATGTCTGAGACCTGGAAAGATTTCCCAGACCTTGTACTTCCCTCCTGCCCACCAACTCCTTTTATTCTAGGAAGTTTGCAAAGAATCGGACAGTTGGAAATTGAGAAGCATGCTTTCTCTGCAGACAACAGGCTTTTGCTGTTGGAATTTTCAGACTCCCAACATGCAATGTGCCCAGAAGATTTGGAGAGTTTTGTCCCTGTCTAGGCCAGTGGCATCTGGCTATCGAGAGGGGTGGCAGTCGGTTTATGTGGGTGGTGTCCCCTCAAGTCCAACTCCACCGCTTCTAACTAGTCCTTCTGCTTTCCCAGGACACTTACTGGGTTCTGACTGAGATATAATTGGCATCCATTAATTAACCATATATTGCACCTCCTTGTTTTCCTTCCATGTCACCTATTTTACCACCACAGAGACTCAGATTTAATTATCTCATCTGTCAAGACTACAGTTTAAGAAAGAAAATGTTTTGGATATTAATACAGTCTCTTTTTTCCTCCTCTAAATTTAATGGAACTGTATTCCGATTTTTAATGATTTCTCAATTACTGTAAGATAGAAAAATAGCAAAAAAAAGTGCCTCTTTCAATTCACATAATTAACATGAATATCTTCCTTAGACAATTTTCAAGTTGCCATTCTTGGAACTGTACATGGTTTAATTGTTAATAAGTGGTAGGACTAATGACTGCGATGGAAGAGAACTTTACAGTTTAATATCACATCTTTCTCAAAATCCTCTTCATATAAACACACTCTTCCTATAAATGATAATTAGTGATCAAAGTCATAAAATGAACTATATTTCAGATGGCCAGTGTTGCTGAATATACCAAGGCATACTGTCCCACCAACTATGCACAAAAATGTTGTGTCTCACAGATTTATGACATGAATATCAAATAAATCAGTTTTCCAACATTTCTATTTGTACCAGATCTACAGATAAAGAGTAGTCCTTATCAGATGAAATGAAATATTCCTTAAGCAAGTAGACCCATAATTTTACACATGATGAAAAAGTATTTTAGTCAGGGATAAGCTCCCAATACCCTGTGATCTGAATTCAGAAATTAATTAATGACTAAATATTTTTCTCAGTTTCTGAAAAGACCTGCACGCAGGAAAACTGGAGCTGCAGCATCGATGCTATTCAAAAATAATACAATTCATTGTAAAGTGGTTCTCTCTTGGACCCCATCTGTTCTAAGTATCGATTGCTGTGTGACAAACCACTCCAAACTCAGCGACACAAGATAACAACCATTTTATTATGCTCACAGATTCCGTGGGTTAGGATTTGGAACAGAACACCGTGTGGATGGCTTGTTTGTGCTCCAGGGCATCTGGGACCTCAGCCTGGAAGGCTCAAGTGGGTTGAAGGTGACTCCACTGGTCAGGGGCTCGAATCATCTGAAGGCTTCTTCACGCACATGCCTCGTGCCTGAGTTGGAATAACCCAAGGCTGAGCACGGCTAACACCGTCAGCCACCATGCCTGCACATAGTCTCTCTGCGTGGCTTGGCTTATCACAGCGCAGCAGCTGGGTTCCAGAAAAAGCCTTTTGAGATACAGCATCTGGAAAATGAGTCTTCCAGGAGACCAAGGCTGATGCTGCCTGGTCTTCTTTTGCAAAGTCTCTGAAGGTATGCAGCATCACTTCCACCAGATTCCACTGGGTACAAGTGAATTCTGAAAGCCAGCCCAGTCTCAAAGGGAGTGTAATGAGACATTTCCTCTTGCCAGCAGAGTTGCAAGGTCACATTGTCAAAGATATTGTTGGAGCCACCTTTGGAATGTACAATTTGCCACACCATCAAAGGGAGAGTATGGAATGTGAAATATATTTAGTATCTTTTACATACCACTCTATGCTAGGTGATTTACACATAATACCACTGAGTTACCAACAACTTCATGCTTCAGTCCTAACACTGGCCATATTATATTAGAAATATCTGTTTTTAATCTGTCTTCCTCTACCCCCTGTTGGTAAATTCCTCCAGAACAAGAATTCCACTTTTATCTGTTCTCAGTGCCTTGCCTGTTTGTTACCTGGCATGTAATAGATGCTTAAGTATTTGTGAAATAAAAATCATCTCTGTAATAGAACTGGCCACATGGTCACAATTACTCATTCATACACGTGTTCTGTATCCAACTCTCTGCCTCTTGCTGACTTAGACTTTGTCTTGTTTAACTCCAAAACTTAACACTATATCTGGCACACAGTAAGTTCTCACTAAATATTCATTGAACTAAATTGGTCCTTGTTAATAAGATAGCCCCACTCTACGGAAACCAATAATGGACCTGGTGTGAGGTTAAAGATAATTAACAACATTCATGGCCCTATAGTAATGGAGACCAAAAGAATGTATTTCCCTTATCATATTACTTAATAACAAACTACTCCAAAAACTACTGACTTTAAACAACAAATGTCTCATTATCATTTGAGATTCTGCACATGGACTAAGCAGTTCTGACACTGGCTGGGCCTGCAGTTATCTGAGGGTTAAGTTGATCTGGGACCACCAAGATGATTCCCTCCCACGCTGCCAGCGATGCTGGCTGTTGTCTGGGAGCTCAGGTGGGCGCCCTGCTGAAAGGCTTGCATGAGGATTCTTTCTGAGTGGCATCAGCATCTCACAGGATGCGGCTGTGTTCCAGGAGGGAGCACCCCAAGCAAACATTCCAAAAGGGAAGATGCAAAAACTGCCACTCTTCATGAAAGCTAGACTCAGAACTGCCACAATATCACTTAGTCCATATATTCTATGGGTTAAACCATCACAGCACTGGTGAGATTCTAGAGTAGAGAAAATAAGTTTCACTATCAAAGGGGAGCAAGGAAGAATATGCAGCCAACTTTAACCCACCACTAAATGGGAAAAAAGAAAAAGGAAAAACAAATAGAGACTACTTCAGTACAACTTCTTTTGTTTGTGAATAATTAGGCTAATCAGACACAACAGCATTGGTTAAGCAATTGATTCCTGCAGAGTTTAGAAATAGAAAACTTGGCCTTTCCCCAATTGTCTAGTAGGACTGGAGTGCTCTACAAAAGGGATTTATGTTATTTCTTTATAAAGCATTCAAGATAGCAAAGTGAGGATCACAAGTCAGTTGGATATGTACCAGCTAACACCCGGAACATCTGCCCACTTATTTTAATCATACAAATTGGAGGGGTGGGAGGGAAGAGTTTCATGGGACAATAGTCATAATATTAGCTACTAAAAAGGAATTTATGTATTTATGATATCATCCCAATTATATTTTACTTACATGAAATAAACTGAGGCATGTTAAGCAAATTTTACAGGAGGGCATTGGCTTAGACTGAGCTCCTGCATTAGGCCCCAACAAACCAGACAAAGCTAAAATAAAGTTGCTCATGCTAAGTGCCACATAATCAAACTAAAATTTCAAGAAAGTAAGGAGGTCCCCAAACAGACCACTTTATTCCTGAAAACAGGACATTAACAGCAACCAGTTGGAAATGCTCAGTCAACTTGAGTTAACATAATAAGGAAGTCCCTCTGTTTTAAGCCTTACAAGAAAGGTAAACTAAAGTAACTTGATGTTAACCAATCTACTTTTTTTTATTGTGCTATTTCCTTGTTCCTGTCTTACAAAAACCCAACTGTTCTGTCATGTCCAGTGGAGCACTCATTCTATTTTATAGAAGGAAATGCTGCCCAACTCCAGAATCACAAATAAAATCCAATTAGATCTTTAAGCTAAACCTGTTCTAATTTTGCATTTTGACAGGTGCTGGGCATTTAATGCAATAGTATATGAAGATTCAAATTTGTTATCTTCTGCTGCTTTTAGAAGAAGTTTCCTGTACATCCTTGGAGGATGAGTTTTCAGCTATTACATGTCAAGACTGGAAACTTCTTAGCTCCTGGAAAGTTAAAAACACAGAGTTGTTCAAGTGAGCTTTTAAATACTATGATCCAAAGGAATGGGAAATAACAGCTGAGTCTCTCTGAAGGCTAGGGGAGAATGTGGCCTGATTTGGGGATGGACATGTGAGCAGTTAGAAGGGTAGAGGAATTCTTCAGGACTATGAGGAAAGAAGGAGAAGGTTGCAAATATCTTCCACAAGAGAGTCCAGGTGGCAAATGTCAGGGTACTTACCATAGTCTGCTTGTATTGATATAACAGAATGCCTGAGGCTGGGTAACTTACAAAGAAAAGACGTTAATTTAACTTACCATTCTGCAGGCTGGGAAGTTCAAGGGCACAGCCCTGGCTTCTGGCAAGGGCTCTCGCTACTTCTTAACATGGAGGAGAAGATGAAAGAGGAAGTGGACATGGGCAAAGCATCCTGGCTTTATAACAGCCCTCTCTTGCCATTCTTGCAGGAACCAATCCAGTCTCACGAGAGTGAGAACTCACTACCTCACTAACACTCCAAGTCATTCATGAGGGATCCAGCCCTGGGACCCAAACACCTCCCACCAGGCCCCACACCACCACATGGGAATCAAATTTCAACATGAGTTTTGGCGAGGACAAATCAAACCATAGCAGTGCTTGAGGAGCAAGCTGGAGGTGTCAGGACATCCAAAGGAGGGGGGGTGCATGGGAGGGGCCCTGAAGACAGTAGCACTGAGCTCAGCGGCTTTGGAAACCACAGCAGGTCCCCAGGCAGCAGGGACACAGTGGGAGCCGTCACTAAGTAGACTGAAGAACAGAGGCCCTCCCTAACTTCTTGGATTGTAGAAATGCTGCCAACTTGTTCAAACCTAAGAGAGAAGGAAGAAATCACTGAAAATAACTAGAAGTAAACTTAAACATTAATGGACAAGGCAGTCCCATGAAATCTGACTGTACTCAATGTGAAGAAATGTGAGGTTACTTTTATCTAAAGAGCAATTTAAACCTATTCTTTGCCTGTCTGGAAACTTCTCTCTCTCTCTCTTTCCCCTTCTCCCCCCCACACACATCCATGGGTACACGCACACAAAGAAAACACACTAACTATCAACGATTGCTATTTATATGGTGTTAAATTATGGCTGACACTGAATTTCAGGGTATTTTTTTTTTTGCGGTGAATATGCATTAACTTCCAAACCACAAAAATATGGAGCAAAAAATAAAGCCTAATTGGATGACAAGCAAAAACCCAAAGTATATCCCCCTGCCCAGCGATACCTCTTGATCTGTAATCAGACACATGGCTCCAAGCGAAATCCAAAGAATGAGTTTATATGGTCAAAAACAGCGCAGGAAGATTGAAGCAAAAATAGTTCTCCGAAGTAAAGGACTAGCTGCTCGGTGTTTACAAATGCTGGCATGAACAGCCCGACAGCTCTTATTTTAGCTTGCTTACTATCTGTTTTCACTCTATTCAAAAGGTAGGAGATTACTCTGCAGCAGATTCTAGGAATGTGTCTTTATTCTCATTTCAGTGAAATTAAGCTTTTCATGTTCCTATAGAATAAAGAAAACAAACTACACAACATTTTGAAACAGTATCCATTGTACTTTCATGGCTTTAGATGAAGTGAGTTCTAGAGCAAGGTGAGAGGCAGATGGCGACAGGAGGGAAGGGGAACATGTCGAGACACTGTTTTCAAAAAATAATAACAAAGAAGAAGAAAGAGAAAGTATATCACTTTCGTGATAGCAATATTTCTAAACTATATTATACTAGGGACCCCCAAAATATAACTTTCTTTCTCTTAGACGCCAGGAGTGAAAAAGAGGAATGATGCAGAGGAAATATACACTCTCTTTCATCAGGCAGTTGAGGGTTGAGACAGAAGGATTGAGATTCAGGCAGAAAAACATGACTTAGCGACTTCCAAGTTCATCAACCGGCTTTTTAAAATATTGCATCAGAGCAGCTTAACTATGAAAAAAAAGCATTAAAAAAATTAGCATTCTTCAGAAAAACAGAATCTGTAGGGTATATGTGTGTGTGTGTGTGTGTGTGTGTGTGTATTAGAGAGAGAAATTGATTGACTTTAAGGAATTGGCTGACAATTGTGAGGCTGGTAATCTGCAGAGTAGCCTAGCAGGCTGGAAACCCAGGGAACAGTTGAGGTTGCAGCTTGAGTCTGGGCAGTCTTCTGAGAGAATTTCTTTCTCCTCAGGGAACTTCAGTCTTTTTGTCCTAATACCTTCACCTGATTAGATGAGACCCACCCACATTATGGAGCATCATCTGCTTTATCCAAACTCTACCAATTTAAAAGTTAATCGCATTTTAAAAGTACCTTCATAGCAACATCTAAACTGGTGTTTGACAAAATACCTGGGCACCAGGGCCTAGCCAAACTGGCACATAAAATTCACCATCTCAAAACCCAAACATTTGAAAAAGCACAGAGAATAACCCAGCAAAATGTAAAGTAAAATAAAAGTAAAATGTAATTTTTCTAAACATACTACTCATAAACAGAAGAGAGAGCATCAATTTGAAAGTACTTATTCCATGGTGGTTGGAAGCCAACCTTCCTAATTAGAAAGAAAGGTATCATATTCTATCAGTTTTTCTGAATCTGGTGAAGGTTTTAAAGTACTGTATCTCTAAGCCAGTTTTCATAATGACACTCTCTGTTTTTCAGAAAGCACCATTGATTCATGTGGCTATCTTATGGTTGCTGCAATAAATCTAAATTATTCCTGGGCCTCAACTGAGACCCTCATCTCCTGGCCACCACACTTAACCTTATTTCCTTCAATTCCCCAAATGCAACTTCATTTGCCATCAACACATCACTTCATTCTTCTACAGACTCTCTATACTATTCAGATGGGGAGACTTCATTTTCTTTTAATCTACAGTGATTTCCCCATTTTTCTCTGCCTCTTCACCAAACATAACTATCCTTCACAGATCAAATCAGGCTCTCCCCAATTTGTCAAATCAAGTTCATCTATGCATTCTTCTTTGACTGCTCCTGCTAGTAAATGTTCAATAAATCTTTCTTTATTACATACTTTATAATATAATAAGGTAACATAATACCAACAATACTATTGCAATAAATTCAATGCCATTTATTTATTTTTTTTTAAATTGCTAACACAAGGAAAAGGAACAATAATACATTGTTCTAAGGCTGCAGTCCCCAATCCCTGGGCCGGAGACCGATGTGGTCTGTGGCCTATTAAGAACCAGGCTGCACAGCAGGAGGTGAGCAGTGGGTGAGTGAGTGAAGCCTCACCTGTATTTATAGCCGCTCCTCATTGTTCACATCACCGCATAATTCCACCTCCTGTCAGATCAGCAGCTGCATTAGATTCTCATAGGAGCACGAACCCTACCGTAAATTGCACATGCGAGAGATCTAGGTTGTGCTCCTTATGAGAATCTACTGCCTGATGATCTAAGGTGGAGCCGAGGCTGTGATGCTAGCCCTGGGGAGCAGCTGCAAATACAGGTTATCATTAGCAGAGAGGTTTGACTGCCCAGTAAATGTAATGCACTTGAATCATCCTGAAACCATCCCCCCTACCACAGTCCGTGGAAAATTTGTCTTTCATGAAACTTAGGAACCCGGGGGCTGCACAACAGGAGGTGAGTGGTGGGCGAGCAAGCGAAGCTTCATCT
>CAUYPO010128724.1:0-25090 GCA_963574435.1 Cheirogaleus major | reverse complement strand
GGTCCCATTTATTTATTTTTGTTGCTGCTGTGATTGCCTTTGGGGTCTTCTTCATAAATTCTTTGCCTAGGCCAATGTCTAGAAGAGTATTTCCAACATTTTCCTCTGGAATTCTAATAGTTTCACATCTAAGGTTCAAGTCTGTTACCCAGCGTGAGTTGACTTTTGTGAGAGGTGACAGGTGTGGGTCCTGTTTCAGTCTTCTACATGTGGTTATCCAGTTTTCCCAGCACCATTTATTGAATAGGATTCTTTTCCCCAGGTGGGAGGGGGTAGGAGGGGATGGGTATATTCACACCTAATGGGTTGCGGTGTGCACCATCTGGGGGATGGACATGCTTGGAGCTCTGACTGGGGTGGGAGAAAGGCTATATATATAACCTAAACATTTGTACCCCTGTAATATGCTGAAATAAAAAAAAAAGGAAACAATGTCTAAAATTCTGATTATTCTTGAGATTTGAGCTAGGACTTGTTTTCTTTCTTGTCTTCCCACATTTCTCAGGCAATCATATTCATATCTATTGAGGCCATGAGTGTTGTCAAGATTATTTCCTCCATCCTCTGCCTACGCATCTCTACAGAGCTCTATATCTCTTACTCAGCTGCTTCCCCAGCATATCCATCCCATGTGTGTGGCCCTCCAAATGCTACTGAACAGATCATTTTTACCGCAAAAGTCCACTCTTAACAGCATTCCCAATCTCAATGTGTAAATGTTGTGGATATTGATGGCAGTGTGTACCCAATGGAGTAATCTTGGTTCCATTCTCCCCATTACTGTCCACATTCAATTAATAACAAAGACACCTTTTTTCATCCGTATGTTCAGCTCCTTAGAGCAGATGAGTCTTGTTTTCCTCTAATTCATTCTCTCTTTTACTGCCAGAGTGATATTTCCAAGAAGGAAACCTGTTCATATCCTATTCTGATTAGAATCTTTTGCTGGCTTTCCACTGACCTTACTGTAGAGCCAGTCCTTTTACAGGACTTCTAAAACCACTGACGCTCCAGCCTATTTACTTTTCCTGCCTCATTGGTCACTACCACTCTCATACATTATTCTCCACACTTCTTACATGGCTTTTAGTCTATCAAATGCAGATTTTTTTTGTCCCTCTTCTTGATTTTCTCCTCCCAGTATATGCTACCCAGGCATTATTTTTCTGGCTTATTATTATTCATTATGTAAATGTGTATTTAAATATCCCTTCTGGTGAAAAAATTTTCTTTACTCTTTTAATTTAGGTGATGTGATTCTCCCATTGTCATCTTATATCCCTTGTGTAATACCTCATACATGTTATTGTAATCGCTTGCTTAATTATTTCTTTTGCTCTTAGACTCAAAGCCAGTGCTATGTGATAGAAACATAATGCAAGATGCAAATGGGAGCCACATGTTTAATCAAAAATTTTCTAGTAGCAAAAATGTGGTTTAAAAACCATGTATTTAGTTTTTAAAATTTTCATTTTAAAAAATGAAAATAGATGAAATTATTAATCATTTGATAATGTGCCATTTAGCCCAAAATAAAGCTATTAATTAAATATTTTATGTTCTTTTTTCCTACCATATATTAAAAATTGAATGTGTTTGACAGTTTCAACATGTCTCAACTTGGAATAGCCATATTTCAAGAGCTCAATAGCCACATGTGGATAGTGCCAATCATATTGCATATCGCAGCTTTAAGCTTTGTAAAAAAATGATTGTTGTTTATCAAGTTTAGAATTCTACCTCCAAATTTTAGCAGAGTACTTAGCATTTAAAGTAGGTACTTAATAATTTTGAGTAGATACATAAATGAATGTTTATAAATAAATAATGTTTATAAATAGATGAATGTTGAAATTTCTCTTTAAGTATGATCTTAACTGTATGGCCAATTTATAGATATATATATTTTAAAAATCTAGTCATGACCTGCAAAACTGATTTCATGACCCAGTGTTGCATTATGACTTGCATTTTGAAAAATACTATTAAAGCTATTGTGTTAATGAGAATATAGGCCAAAATTAGTGATTTTTTCCTAGTTACTTCAATACTTGTTTGTCATATTCTTTTAATCTTTTAAAAATTTTCAACTACGAAAATCCTAGTCGAGCTCTGTTATTTCATTGCCTAAATGCACGTATTATTATTATTCACAAAATCAATAGCAAAAATACCTCCGTAGTGGTACTTTTCCAAATACGTAAAAGATATATCACATCTGACTTTCCTCCATTTGCTTAAACACTGGACAATTAAAATTTGCATTAGCCAAGTTATGATAGACTTACAATTTTGGAAGAGAACTGAAAAGACTAATGAGCTAATGTGCACCATCTGTTTTCTGGAGCTCTGCAACCTTTGTATGAGGTGATTTTCTAGGGCTTGATATGACTGGAAAACCCATGAATTTTTATGGCGATGGTGCTCATCTTTGGGAAGAGCTGTCTGATACAAAATACCAGTATTTTCTCATATCAAATAATTGACAAATCAGGCCAATATTTGTTAGAGGTATACACTGTCCCAGGACTGTGCTGGGCACTGGTAATGCAGGCAACTTAAATTAGTCAAGGCTGCTACTATGTACAGGGTGTTAGCTAGTTCCTGCTCTCCTTCCAGCCATATCTTCCAGCTTCATCTTCTTTGCTTCTAGTTTTTTCCCTTCACTGAAACCCACTTCTTCTCCCCAAAATAATGGATGCTTATTTTTCTGTGCTTTGTTCAAGATGGAGCTCAAAGGTAATGTTGGCTTCTTTTCCCCAGTCTCTTGCAAAGATTTGTTGGCTATTTTCACCCAAATTTCTTTTGTACTTTGGTTGTGTCCCTCCTTCCCGCTCATCACCACCCTCCACTGAACCTCAGGATTTCTACCCACCTGTCAAAGTTTGGCTCCTTCCTCACCAATGTCTTCTTCACTCAAACTATGGTTCTCATCTTGTGGACCTTAATGTCTGACAGTTGGTTCATCTGGAGACCTAACCTAAAGATACGCTTTTGAGTGCCGTAAGCTGATACACACATGTGCGCGCACACACACACACACAGCTGATATATGTATGTACGTGTGTATAAATATTTTTTCGTTTTGGCATTTCAATCCCTTGAGCACATCTCAATCCCTTAACATCTCTTTCTGCGACCAAAAACATCTTACCGGTTGAATTTTCAACCCTAGTGTTCCACTTTGGAAGCATTAATAATCTCAATCCTAATCCTACCACCATCATCCCGTGGATCCAGGAAAGAAGGTCCTCTATGCAGGGGCTTTGTCTGCTCTTCCTCCGGCCACACCCTTCCTGATTAGTTTGTGGGGTCAAGTAAATGTGCCCACCTGGAGTCTGTGTACCTCTTTTCAGATCATAGGCTGAGTAATAGGATGCTGGAATTCCTGACCTAAATGGCCTTGTTTCTGCCTCTGCAGCTTACACAGGCCCTTTCTGAAGCTCTATCTTCCTCAGGGGATCCAGGCACAAGAACTTTGTGAAGTATGTAAATGACAGTTGGGCACAAGGGCTGGTGGGACACATAAAACTCAAAGATGTCTAATTATATATACACACATGTGTTCTTATCTTTCCTCCTCCTTTTTCAAAGGATAAAAAGTCCATTTTAATACTTAATGTGGATTCTCTTTGGTTTTTACCACCACCTGTGGGATGGCCTCCTCTGCTTCTATGCTTCTATCTTATACTACACTTCATTAAGTATCTCCTACCCTGCCTACACTTACAAATTCTCTTCTCTTCCCTTCTCTTCTCTTCCCTTCCCTTCCCGTCTCTTCTCTTCTCTTCTCTTCTCTTCTCTTCTCTTCTCTTCTCTTCTCTTCTCTTCTCTTCTCTTCTCTTCTCCTCTCCTCTCCTCTCCTCTCCTCTCCTCTCCTCTCCTCTTCTCTTCTCTTCTCTTTCTTCTCTTCTCTTTTTCCTCTCCCACTACTAACTCCAAATTGCTCTCAGATAGCAATAACAGGAAAAAGAAAACACAAATCTTTCTTCACTTATCATGATACTCTTTGAAGTGAAATAACCTTTCCTACTCACAGACGTGCTCCTTAGGAAATAGACTAGTGTCAGTACTTTCTCATTGTACACTGATGCTTCAACATACTACATACTAAAACTAGCCCTCACTATTCCATTGAAATTATTTTCATTAAAGTCACCAATGTCTTTCATATGTGCTAACTCCAAAGGGTACATATACTTCAGGCCTTAACTTATGTGACTTCTCTGCAGCTACTGATACCGTTGATCTGTTTTTGATTCTTGACTCACTTTTCTTCATTTTTCTACTCCCACTTCTTCCCTTATTTCTTGGACCTTACTGAATCTCCAGCCTAAGAGACAATTTATACATCTGTTCTCTAAGTGCATTTGGTGTGCAGCACAGCTTGGTCTTCTTTCTTCTCTTGTTTTAATTTTGCAAATTTATTTGAGTCATATCATTCATACTGTAAACTTCAACTACCACCTGGCAAATAGACACTTATCTTTTTCCTTTTGCCTAGACTTTCCTATCCAGTTCTGGATCATTTAACTGTTGAACATCAATATATTCTACAGGGTTATTAAGTTGAATTCAGCCTTTTCATCTTACTTTCTCAAAATTTGGATTATCTTTCATATTTTGGAAATTGGTGAAATCCATCAATGTCTCCCAAGTTGTCTCTGACTCTCTATGGACAGGCTTTTTCTATTCTCATTGTTTATACCTTATTGGTTTAGACCCCTATACTATCCCTTTTAGCTCCTATCATCCCAAGCTCCAAACTTCCATTCCTCTCTATCCATTTCTTATACCTAAGCCATGCCAAAGACTAGCTATTTTCACATACCCACTCCTCTTATACCTCTAAACTTTGTCAGATCATTTCCTCTTTCTGAAATATTTGTCTTTTCCTTGTCTACCTGACATAATCATGCCTGCTTTTCAATTTCAGTTGAAGCATTACCTATGAAAATTCTCTTGACTTTTCCAAGAACACATAAGGATATCTCTCATGGTCCAATAACCATGGGTCTAATTCCATTTTAACAGATATCAACATATGATTAATACAGAGCAATTTGTACATTGAAAGTCTAATGCAATTGACTCAAAACGTCAAATGACATATTGTAAATGACCCAGTATATTTTCATTTCTCACAAAGAATTCCTGGAGAAAAGGGGGACATTATGTTTCTTCTAGTTATTTCAGTTAAGACTACTTGTTTTCAAAGAACATTTTTGGGTGGGTGGGTTATCACAATGTCCCATATACACTGTCTGCATGTGATCGCCACATACTGAACACTAGGATAATTCTTTCACTTTCTCCAAAAGTTATGTGTCAAGTAAATTTTCACTGATGGACTAGGATTAAAAGAACAGATTTATATCACAAAGTTGAATACCAACTAAAGTTGAATATTAGTTATCACAATACTTAAAAAATCCTTTACCCATCCTGTTATCAGAACTTTCTTACTAATGCCTCTCTGTACGAGCTTCAGTTCCCTGCTCTGTTCCAGAGTCTACCTTTTTGATCCCCCTTGGTCTCTTTTCCCGGTGTTCCTATCCTCAAGTGCTTGTTAGTATTTTATTTAGATCAGTCTATCTGTGCCTTTATTTCAATGTCCTTTCCAGACTCTATACTCAGGACTCTTGTTCTATGTCTTATATCAAGGTTTCAAGGCATTTTCTTGAAAGACTTGTCTTTCTAAAATGGGCTCTTGGATCATTTTTAACCTACTCCACAATAACTATGATCTTCTTGAGGTCACAGGTAACTTCTCAATTTTTATTTATAGAAATTTGTACTGCTTCCAATAAACATTTCTTAAATGAAAATGTATATGAATATAATAAATATAAACTCAGTAATACTTAAATAGCAATTTTTATAATTGAGTTTTACTTAATTAGATGCATTTAAATATTAAAAATTAATATATGTATTAATTTGTCATATTTTTCTGAAAACTAAAATTCCAAGTTGTTCAAAGTCTTTCAAAATTTTAGAAACTTCAAATATTTTAATTTGTGCTACTATTTTAATATTGGTCAAATAGATAATAGGTGAGATTTGCATGATCTGCAAATCTCTGTTTCCCTGTTATCATTAAATTTGACATGTAATTTAATATGATATTAAGAGACACTGGGCAACTGGGCAAAAGTGGTAAGGAAAATTCTGCCATAGCAGATATCTTTGTCCTATGGGGCTGATACTCTTCTCTCCCACCGAGAAACATCAGACAGTGGGGCTGTAACCAACCAGGGCAAACCTGCCAAACAAATGACCCTGCTATGGAAAGACTCTTTGTCCCCAAGGGCTGGAGACTCCTTTTCCCAAATTGAAGCACTACGTGGCCAGACCGGGAGAAGATTCTTCTGACCACCAGGCAACACCAGTAGGGACCTGTGAGAGCCCAGTGACAACATATGGCACCAGACAAGCAGACCAAAATAACACCACAAAAACTCCAAAAATTAAGTTGTCATTGGAACCAGCACAGAAACACTAAAAACCGTCATTGTTCCCTCTGTAGAGACTTTATTTCTGATTACCATAAGCAATATTTAGATTTATTCATTTTGGAATTGTTAGTCATTAAACATTTAGTAATTTTCTAATTTTCCAAAAGGGGTTCAGGAACTACCCCATCCCTTTCAACTAATCTGTAGGCCCTGGGCTGCTGACTTCTATGCAGTACAGGAGCCATTTGCTGGAGAAGTTGTTGGTGCTGCAGTACCCAGGATGAGAGAAGTCATCTTCACTGCAGGAACTGAGTGCTGGGGACACCTTATATACTGCAGGATCCTGCAATAGGAGTACCTCAGACCTAGAAAGGAAGATCTTTCTTTCTGCAAAGTCTCTTCACCATTCTCTTCCGATAAAACTTAAAATTGCACAAGCTGGCTAAGAAAAAATATTTAGTGGACCCAGCTCCATTCTTGGAGCAGGCAATGAAAAGTAGACTTGGACAGGACAGACAATAAGTTAATAGCTGGCTGAGAGATTTATGGCACAGAGATCTTAGGCAGGCAAAACAAGACACATTTGAGGACATCAATCAAGGTAGATGTTATTTTCCAGTTTAATTCAAATCTGAATATAATGCTTTATAGAGAGGGGGAGTTATTATACTAAAGTTCAAATATGCAGGAGTCAGGATACTGATGTATAGTCTCACTGGACTTCAGATTCATCATAAAATAAGTAAATTGAAGTTAATGATATCTAAAGTCCCTCTAGTTATGATCTTTGATACTTTGATTCATGCAAACAAGTCCTTGAATGAGTGTAACTAATATGTATTATTGTTTTAAGAAAAGTATTTCCGATATTCAAGGTTTGTCAGAAATATCACTCTATTAGATTAGGTTTTATTGAAACAAGCTGAAATTAGTAACTAATGTGTGCTAATATTTTGAAGAATATTTACAATAATCTTTGAGTTTGATGTAAGTATTTCCCTACAGTCCATAAAAAAGAGTACACAGTCTTGATATATCTGCTACTGTGGGTCTCCAAATATTGTCTCATAATAGCTGTAGTTCAGAAATGCAATCATTGTAGTATTAAGTGACATTCAGGGAAAATTCATTTTGCCCCTCTGATTTAATGATTTTCAGACAATGGCAGCTGTCGGCTCCAGGTACTATGAAGACTATGATTAGTATTCAAAAACACCATCGGGTTGCAAGCTTATATTTAATGATACTTTTTAATATACATATTAGATTAGCAAGAGGAAAATGAATCTTAACAGTTTTTTTTTAATTTTTCCTGAAATACCTCTTCACATGCATACACTGATAGTGATGGGGAAAATTAGTTAAAATTAAAGGTGAGCCCTCATGCAAGTCATGAATTTTTTAAAGCTGTATTCAGTACGTTTCTTTTCAATCAAATATTTTTTTTCTCAAATTCCATTATTTTCTGGTTTTCAGGAGAATAGTGCCAAAGGACCAAAATAGTCACAATTTTCCATGAATTTCTGGCTCATAAAGTAGAGTTGTGGACAGCATGCAGAAAACACTTTCAGAAGATTTTATGTCTTAGATGGGCCACATGTGAAGATGTGAATCCTTACATATTGAATATTTAAGGGAGACAAAATAGGTAAGGAGGACTTTTCTGTAAGCCAATAGCCATTTCTGATGCCAACTACCTTTTCTTGAATAAGTACTTATGATGCCCATTTAATTGGCCTAAATTTGCTCTTTCTTTTTCTGCTTTGATACATCGATAATTGAGAGAAGGTAGGAACTATTTTTAGAGATACTACAAAACAACTTCCTGAAAATCCAGCTGTATCTAGATTATGTGCCAAACATTTGTGGGATTTTTTTTAATATTTAAAGAGTGTATTGTTGTAAGTAACAATTTTCTGTGAAATTTTAAGAAAAGTTACCTTGTGAATGTTTTTATTTGCTTATTTGTCTTATTTGCTTTATTTTCTTGTTTGTCTTGACTCAAACATTTTTATTAAGTGACTCCACTAAGAGTATCTACCTCCCAGAATTATTTATGTTCAGATTTTCCATAGGAGTGCATCTTCTATAGCAAAGTGTGCAAGCATTATCCTTAGCTCATTTGTTAAATATACATTAAGCAAATACTCACTTTGCCAGATACTAGATACACAACAGAAATGTAAATACACAACATGAAGCTGCTAGTCCAATAGACAATTTTTACTGCTTAGCCTTTAAGGATAGAAATGTGGAGGGGATAAATAAATGCAAGATAGAAAAATAAGATTTCAGAGTTAATTTGAAAAAATAACATCCTTAGACTCTATTTGTTTTTTGGTTAATACTTAAAAACTAAGAACAATGCATGTTAGAATATAATAATGCAAAATATTATATATATGAAATGTGTGAGAGTTAGTGAATGACAGGATGAAGACATAAATATATCTCGGCAAGCTAGAGAAATGAACCTAAGCTTATATGATGAAAGTTAGCTGGATTTAATGTGAGGTTCTTAGATGAAAAACAAGAAAATAAGCAAGCATTTAAAACAATAACTATACAAATACATGGGAAGGGAAGCAGATTGATTTTTAAATGTCTTGACAGTTTATTGACAATAAACCCAATACAAGGCAACAGTGAGTCATGTTAATAACATGAGACATCATAAGTCATATAGCCAAAAAAGTCATTTTGATTCTTTTTGCTTTTTGTTCTTTGTTTTAATTTTTAATTTTTTTTATTTCAGCATATTACAGGGGTACAAAATTTTAGGTTACATGTATTGCCTTTGCCCCATCCTAGTCAGAGACATTTTGATCTTGATAACACTGATAGACAGAGAGAAAGAGAAAAGTGATAGGAACTCAGAACAAGGAAAGTTATAGTGATCTGTATGTCATTTAGCTGAATCTCAGTTTGTTCAGTCTGAAGCACCGGACTTTCAGAGATATTGACAAATTGGAAGACTTCAGAGCCCAGGAGACCAGAATTGTGAAGGGAATTGACAGCATGACAGATGAAGCCTCCTTAAAGGAATTGTGGATATTGAATCTGTAGAAGAGAAAACTCAAGGGGAATTTGAAAGCTCCCCTAAATAGACCAAGAGCTTTCATATGTAAGAGGCCTTTGATTTGTTCCTATGGCCCTGATACTTCAAACTGGAATGAAAAAGTAGAAACTCTAGGGACTATAATTTTAGCTAAATGTAAAGAGAAATTTTCTACCACTCATAGCTGTCCAAAGATACCTCTCAGACTGCCTCTAGAGAGGCAGAACCTCAGGTCATAATATTTTCTGCATCACTGAAAGTGATCAGGCCCAGCCTGGATGAGTACACATCTGGCAGGCTGTTAGAGAGGGGATTCAATATCAGCTGGAAAACTGGACTAGGTACCCCTAAAGATCTCCTACTCCTTACCACTCCGAGTCTATACAAAGTACATATTTATTCTTCTGGCCAGTGAGCATGGGCATTATCCTCTTAACTACATTTGTTTATAATATTTTATATACATAGGAAACATCACTATAGTTTATCTCATAAATAGATAATAAATTATAACTATGTCTAGCTCAATGTCAAGAATTTAGTGCTTATCAACTTAGCAAAAAGGAAATAATGAATATTTTTAATCCTCCAGTCTTTAGTACAGTTAAAGTAAAATTAAATAGAGAACAGGCCCGAAAATTCATCTAGTACAAAAAGCCAGTTATGCCTTGAATGTGTTCTTAACCTTGTTTGATTTGTAAACATAAACTTAAATTTGGCTATTGCTTATAAATGCCAATATTAAAGTGAAATGAAATTTAAGCTTAACCAAACAGAAGCTACCAATTAACTTACATAACTAGACTTTCCAGTGGGATAGACCAAACAAGGCCACTGCAGAGCTATACGCAATCAACTATTTTCTTTGCCTTGTTTCCATGTTCACCCTGTGGAGGGCGGTGTCGGGGGGTTGGAAGGGCTTCTCTTCACACTCCTTCAACTTTGGATTTGGTGCTGCAGAGTCATGCATTGCTAATGCGTGCTCAAATAAACTCTTTACTGTGGATCAGTTTATATTTTAACAGTAAAAACATTTCATTTTCCTATTATGTTTACTACAAGATTTGAAGGGAAGAATTCTGCATCCAGCATGCTAAAAAATAAGCCACGATATTCTTTCAACAGACAGCAATGGCTTCTATAATGCATGTCAAAAAACCAAAATATACATCTGGCTGGACACTCTTTAAATAGTTTAGTTGGTTAATAAATGTAATGCATATGACATAAGAGGAGGATAAAAGGGTTTCTCTACAAAGAATTGTAATCAGTAATCCTAAAATACAAAGTAAGACAAGGCTAACTCAAGGTGTAATAATTGCATGAGGAATTCTGCTTTAGTAATTTCTTATTTAACTTGCTAAATGGATATTGCATGTTTAAGCTGTGTGGTATAAAATTATTCCCATAAACTGCTCTCTAAATCTTCAATTATATATGCTTTATCATATAACCCAAAAAACATACGATTTTAGAAAATGGAATGTTATTTCTTAAGAACAGTTGTAATTGGTGACACGCACAGAAAAAAAATTCCAAGGTCTAAGAAATACAAGTGCATTCCAGGTAAGATTGGGAGGCCTTATTTAGTCATTTTACCCAGGTAATTGTTTTGTTTAAATTTTGCAACTTTGGAGGCTAATTACTTGTTTTTAATGCCAGGAAAAACTGTGGAAAAAATATGTACAAATGGAGGCAGGTATACTGGTTTTGGGCGGGGGACTTTTTTGTTCTTTTTCTACTTGGTTAGCTTTGTGGCATGGATGAAAAATGTTATGATATTTTACAACCCAAATTTATGATAATAGCATTTATAAAATCCAATCTAGTTTCTGCAGATTTGTACAAATGTAAACCTCATGCTTGAGTCCACCCTCACATGTGTCACACATCTAATCTTTTTGTAGGTTCCATTGACACAACTTTGTAATATTTCTCATTTCTCTTCTTTGTTTTTGACTTCCGCCAACCTTAAGGCCTCAATATCTTGGTTCCATTTGTCTCTCTGCTTCCATTCCTTGTTTTTATGCTTCACTGACAGATTTAACTTCTTGAAGCACAAATCTGAGGATTTCTTTATTTTAACAAAAATTCTCAGAGTCCCCTTTTCCCATGGCCAAAATTAAAAAATATTCAAAACTCATCAGCACTTAAGGTCTTTACCGCTCAGGTCTCAAAATGCTTTCACTATATTATATTTCTTTGCAAACATATGTCCTTTCTTTCGATGTTGCCTGAACTGAGCCACCACCCTCACCATATATGTCTTAACTTGACCCAACAGTGGTTCCTTCATTATTTTATTGATTTTACCCGGGATGATTTTCTACTTTATCCACCCAGGTATTAATTCTATCCATTCTTCATCATTGTGCCCTACAATATTGTATACTATAAGCATTCCATAAATACATTTTTATAAATGAATAAATTAATTTTTTCATTAAAAAATTAAAATGCACAAAAAAGCTCAACTGTATTTTAAAATTCACTGTTCAACCATCAATCAAATATTTGTTGAACATTTACATTAACTGGAGTGTGTAGATCTTAGGGATAAAAAAATAAATCAAGCATGAGTCCCATTATTAAGGAGCTCACAGACTAGTGAGAGAGATAGATTTGCAAATCAACAAGTTATAATGTAGTACTAGAATCTTAATAGACCAATCTGTTAAATAAGAAGCATTCTCTCGATGCTGCTATACAATGTGGAGTTTTTATTTTTTTTCAGTCTTTTCCAGGATAAAATATAATATGATTGTATCTTGTGTAATATATAAGATTTTGTGCTGTACTTATTTGTTTTATGATACAGAATGAAGGCACTTTTCTAAAATAGAGGTTTCCTGTGTTTCTGTGTTTATTATTTATGACTATTCTTCCACTGGAGGATTCTGAAAGAAATTGGTTGCAAGGGGATTCTAAACAAAGGCTTGAGTGAATCAAATGCTAGTTGAAAATGGAGGATTATGTGATGGAGGGTCTGTTTGTGGTTCTAGGTAAAATAAAGTATATCTGTATCTAGTTATACCATAAAAAGCTTCTTTATAAAAATGTCACAGCTAAGTTATGTTTAATGCTATTAGCAAAATCACCACTGATGCAATGTAATGTTTTAAATTCTGCTCTGCTCCATATAGATATATAACATGTGTTCTATATTCACAGTTGAAACAGTGCCAATATTATAGTTAAATATGCATGTAGCAGGTGATCACTGACATTACATAAGGGTCAAATTTTATTAAGAAAATACTAATGAACTTGTGAATCTGAAATCAGATGTTGCATTAATATTTTGTATATATCATTCTCTATTTCAGTTGTCATATCTACAAGAGTAGTGATCAAGATTTTTTTGGGCAAATTTGCATAGGCTCTATATTTTTACAAAAACAAGATTAAAATAGCATTTACTGAGTTATATACAATTATATTTATATTATTATTTATTAGCTGAAATTGTTATAATGATCTACAAGATTTACCACTGCATATCAAGAGGGTTGACTCTCTCTGGTATTGTCTTTATTAATATTCCACATGTAGTATGGTGATATCCCTGCAAAGGGGGGTAAAAATGTGATTAATGAGAGTCCCCTCTGCCTATTGTTTGGATCAATGGCATATAAGTAATGCTGCATTGGAGACCTCCAGTTTTTTAAATGCCTTCCCTTGGAGACTGTGCTATACTGGGTAGACTTTTTTCTAATCATATGTGAAATATGAAACTGCAGTGTAGGCAGGAGGTCAGAAGTCATATAGTCTTAATTACTTTAGAAATAATGAAATTTAAGAAATTTAGGAAACGTATGCTCAATAGCTCAATGTATCAAACGTATTTACGTTGGAATTCAAGAGAAATGATACATAATATTAAAATATTTCTTTCTTCTTATTGATCATTATTTCTGATGTATAAATCTCCTACAGAAAACTTATCAGGAGAGATGATTTGAATGAAAAATACTAAGGGTTTTATGTTACTTTGGGTAATATTATTTAGTTCTTACCAAAATCACTGACTCTTATAATTACTTTTGACATATAGTATCTCTAATGTTCTTGATGCTGTGAAGGATAAATGTACATATACACACACATACATGTATACACACAAATATATACCTCTGTGCCTTCAAAAGATTAAATTTATGTTTATATACAATATTATGGTTTATTAGCTTTCTAGTAATCTTGGACAATGTGCCACTTACATAGAATCTGAAATTAGTTTTAACAATATACATACTTTACTAGCAATTAACAGTGTCAGTATCTAGTTTGTAGTCATATATTTATATACTTTTTATATATTACCTAAATATTTAAATATAAATATTATATATACACAAATATATATATGTATACATGTAAATGTATATATGAACATCCAATGAATGATAATTCAATTGCTCTACATATGATTCCATTTAAAATACATACTCTTTTAATTCATTGATAATCCTGGTTGATTTCGAAATATATTGTGTATGTACTTCCCTAGAATCTCTTTTCTGTCTTTCCCAATAACACTGACTAGCTTCTAGACCTCCTCCAAACACCTACAAGTTATTTAGCTATCTCATTTATTTTTTTATTTTCAAATGCCATGGCTGTGTTCATCAATACAATCATCTAAAGTCTGGACTCGTACAATGACCCATTCCCATTATCTATCTGTTCTCCTCTGGGAAATGGTATCTATTTTCTCTTCCGGTTGATTTAATTGTGAAAAATAGTTTTCCTGAAATTCAGGTCAATATATATATTATTACATAATAATTTGTGATGATCAATTTTTACCTTTTATAAAATCAACATAATTTCCATCAATAACTATATATGTAAATTTTTATGTTACTTATAAGTAAAGGTGTTACCTCTTAAGAGATTAAATGAAGTAAGAGCTTCGTATCAACTTAATTATCTGGAATTTTAATTCTCATTTTTTATTCTACAGAAAAGTTATAAATTATTTTCTGAAATTATATAAATATATAAAAATATACATAATAAATATATTCATATATGTGTATACATACAAGCTTGTGCTAGGCAGAATAATATTCTCCAAAGAAGTCCACATCCTAATCCCAGAACCTGTGAGTATGTTATTAATACATTACACGGCAAAAGAAGACATTGCAGAGGTGACTAACCTTGTATACTTTGAGATGGGGAGATGATCCTGAATTATCTGGGTGGGCAGAGTATAATCACATGAGATGCTGGGTGAGGTGGCTGAAGTCTGTAATCCTTAGCACTCTGGGAGGCCAAGGTGGGAGGATCACTTAAGGTCAGGAGTTTGAGACCAGCCTGAGCAAGAATGAGACTCTATCTCTACAAAAAAATAGAAAAATTTGCCAGGCATAGTGACGCATGGCTGTAGTCCCATCTACTCAGGAGGCTGAGGCAGGAGGACCGTTTAATCCCAGGAGTTTGAGGTTGCAGTGAGCTATGATAATGCCACTTCACTCTAGCCAAGGCAGCAGAGGGAGACTCTGTCTCAAAAAAAACAAAACAAAACAAAAAACCATGTAATCACATGAGACCTTCAAAACAGAAGAGAGAGGAAGAAACATCGGAGAAATGGAAAAGAAGAGATAGGAGACATTCAAAGTGTTAGAGAGAATTGACCTGCTATTCTTGGCTTTGAATATCAAGAAAATGGTCTATGGGCTAAAGAATGTGGGTGGTCTCTGACAGCCAGCAAGGAAACGGATCTACAACCACAGAAACTGAATTCTTTCCACAACCTCAATCTTGATGCAAAAATTGAATTCTCTCCTACACTCTCAGTAAAGGAATATAGCCTGCTTAAACCTTGATTTCAGTCCAGTGAAACTTGCTCTATACCTCTGTCCTACAGAACTGTAAGACAAATTCATGTTAAGTTTGTGGTAATAGAACACAAAATACAGAGTTGAATTGAAGATCTGTATTTCAACAGTGGTTTATTGCATAGTTTATCAGGTTGAATAAAATGTCAGTCAATTCATTTCCTAAAAAGGTTCTATAAAACTTTTATTCAGAAGTAACTTTTGAGTTATGTTATAGCAGTAATGTATGCTGTTAACATTACTAATAAATCTATGTACAGGTTATATGCAAAAATTTAGTATCTGGTTGATATTCTTTCTTTTCTTTTTCCTACACTTTTATTTTTAGAGTAGTTTCAAGTTCACAGCCAAATTGAGCAGAAAAGACAAACATTTCCCATATACTCTATGCTCCCACTCATGCATAAGTCTTCTATTATCAACATCCCCCACCACAGTGGTCCATTTGTTACAATGGATGAACCCACATTGACACTTCCTAATCACACAAAGTCCATAGTTTACATCAAGGAAAAATTGGTGTTGTACATTCTGTGGGTTTGGGCAAGTATATAAAGGCATGTATCCACAATTATAATACCAAACAGAGTAGTTTAACTGCCAGAAAATCCCCTGTGCTCTGCCTATTCACCTCCCACCCCTAACTTTTACCAATCATCTGTGAAGCAGAAACCAAGCCCTTATCAGACACTGAATGTTTTAACACCTTGGTCTTGGACTCCCTCCAGAAATTTGATAAATAAAATTATATTATTTATAAATTATCTAGTCTAAGGTTATTTTATTAAACAACTAGAATAGACCAAGACAGTTAGCAAGTGGGTATCTCTTTCAGTATTTCTGTAGTTTACAAGTACACAAATTTACTGAGGAAAAGCTGAAATATCTACATAAGAAAAGGAGAAAAGCATGACATAACATACATATTCATTGTTAGTGTGCAGTTTCTAGACATTTAAAAATCTGTATATATAAACATTTAATTATATACGTAATTAAAGAGGCACTTTTTACAATAATGGAATCATACTCCAAATATTGTAAGCTCTTTCCTCTCTCCACTAGACATAAAACTAATATTATCTTTTTATCTGAATTGGGTTAAACTTTTAAAATAATTTACTCTAAGACTTAAAGTATCATTTTTTAAGTATTATTATGTCTTGATATTCCCCATGTTTTATACTGAAAAGATGATCTTCAAGGAGTCTAATAGGTATCCTTTCTTTTTAGCATCAGTGAAGAGAGAAAATAAGCAACTAGGTACAAAAATTATATAGGACTTAGTGACACATACGCACACACACTTTCCCATCAAAATTTAAATAAAAGGATTCAGATGGATATTAATTTGATTTTGTTGTTAATTTTTTGAATCAATTTGGTATACAGTTCATTTATTCTTGAGAGATGACTATAAGAATTCATTTAAATTCACATTTCTGAACTTAACATTTCACTCATGTTTTCTCACATTGAAGAAGTTTTATTTGTAATTCTCTAATTTGAAAAAGCTGTTTTCTAGGACTAAGCCTTCTTTCATTAATATGTAAATCACTTAGTACTTTTCAGTACTACCTCTAAAATTATACTCATATCTCATAGAAATATCTCATTCCATATAAAGCAATTTTTAGAAAAGTAAATCTACTCCATCTGGCTGATCATTTGCTCGAGATTTTTAAAACATGCACCTGATTTAGACTTTGTGTTCTTTTAAATTAATGTCTCCACAGCTTCAACATGGATGTGAAGACTAAAAGGATCAGTAGGGAACAGCCAGGGACAATGATTTGTCAGATAAACTTTGATGGAATATGTGTATGTAAGTATATGTAAGTGTGTGTGTGTGTGTGTGTGTGTGTTTTATTTTAAATCTTAATAACAACTTCATTACTAAGCAGAGTATTGGTCTAGTAATTTGTTATGAATCAATTTGAAAAAAAAACAGTTTAGTCCCTGACCAAGAACAAAAATGAGCATTTTCTTTTACTGGTAAAATAAATGGAAAAAATTAAACATAACGTAAAAGATAATTTTATTTTTTAGCAACTACTAAATCATGTATTTCAAAACAAAAGAATAAAGCACACATAGGTATTAATAGAATCTTTTGCCAATATTTATAAAAGTGCCTTTTAAAATTATGAAGCATATTTTCAAATATTTAAAAATTTGCTGAGAAGGTATTGAATTCATGTGAAGCTACAGTACATTAAATGTGAGCAAACTGTAGCAATGAGAGTGATAATAAGGAGTGGTTTTATTGGTATAAATCTGATATAATTTTACTATCAGTTGACACTAAAGTTAAAGAGTTAAGGAAACTGTGGGAGGTAGTTAGAATAAAATCTCCAGTTAAATTATACGTTTTATGTTTAAGTGAAGTACAACTGAATGATTACCACTTATGATATAAAAAATGTTTTGCCATACCATGAGGACAGAGTGGAAATAGAAATATTTAGCCATCTTAAAATACCATAACTGGAAACTGGAAAGAAGTGAAGTCATGCTAAGAGGCATATAGAAAATTCTCTCTCTTATAATGCACCTAGACACTATGTTTCCACTTGGATTAAGGGAAGTCTCCATAAATTCCAAGAACATAATGCATCCTTCCTTAAAGTGATTTTTGTCTAAGTTTCAACAAGTATCCTTTCTATCAGATGAGCTGTAACTATAGTATTACTCAAAGGTAGTTTCTGTCCACATCACAATCTCCTCACAAGACATAATAAAAGCATTCACCATGGCTTTTATTCAGACTTGTCTGATTAAGTTAGGAACATATGAAGGTTGTCAGATTTTAAAGCCTAGACTTTTAAAGAATTAGTGAAGTTACAATCTATGACATCATCTTGAGTTTCATTTGACCACATTTGTTCTATGAGATGAATCAAAGTTTCCTTCTAGTACTGACTTTGTATGTGGACAATTGAAACTCAGAATTCAAATAATTAAAATGGGTGAGCCATAACTATCTATCACTCCCGTTAATCCAGCTCTTCTCAGACTATAACTGCAGGGTGTACATGGAAAAGCTAACAAAATAGGTGATAATACATCATTTGAAAGAATAAATTGGGGATAACACAAAGATCTCTCTGGTTAAACTTTTAGCAATATGGCTTGCAATAAAAGTTCTAGGAAAATAAGCTGAATGTCTAGAAAAAATTATTATTATTGTTGTAATGTCCACACTGCCTGAAAGATATATAAAAAGTCAATTTGGGGAAATTCCCCTGAAACAAATGTTTATTGTATTATTGGTGTAAATCTTTATAATTGTAGTTGCAAGGGATGCTTACTATCATTTGGTCACATCAACTGGTCATTACAATGTTATAAAAACTTGAAATGGTTGAAACAATTGCAGTATCTTGAAAGGAAATCGATATACACAGAACTGCATTTTACTCAGTAAAAAAAGTCTTTAAAATACTTAATTTTGCACAAAGCACAAATATAGCAGAGAATAAAAAAGGAACTTGAATTATTTAAGCTAATTTTTCTAACAGAAAAACAAAAAACAAAAGCATGTGCGTGGTGCGCACACACACACACACACACACACACACAACTCCAGTGCAGGACCTCCATCTGTCTGAATGGTAAACAGTCACCACCACCTGGCTTCTGTATAAGATCATTGCTCCCACAGTAAATGTCACAATTTCCATTTCAAAACCCCCTTTCAGCTGTCTCATTCTGTAGCCTCAAAATAATAAATCACCTGCTATTATGGTCAAAATAAATTCTCTAGCTATGTGATAATGATTGGAGAAAATGTGCCAAGAAACAATCATGGTGGATTGGTTGCTCTCTGCTGCATTGTTTCTTTGTGACACAAAAGATATCCAGGGTGTTCTAAAATAGAAAATTAGCAACATTTACATTATTTTCACATTTAAGACATGTTGATACCAATTATGCTGCTGCCACAGCAACTCAACTTCTGCAGATGCTACTGCACCTTGTTTTTTAACTACAAGATTGCCAGATTTGGGGATTTAATTCAAGGTTTGCACATTAGTAATGTGTTCTGGAAAAAAAATATCACTTACTCACTTAAGAATCATTTTTTTGGTTTCCAGATATAAAGTGGATACAAAAATACTTGTCTTTCCATTTCATAGAATAGTTTTGGAGCTCCAATAAAATTACACAAGTGGTGAAATTTGGGCACAATTTGGGCATATCTACTAAAGCTGGTGGAACTTGATATGTTGTATGGGTAGCTTTATGCAATTATTTTAAAATGTCTAAAGCTATATCCTCATAAGTCTTAATAAAGTCAGTTACTTGGCTTTCATTTATAACATCTTCTCATTCTGCATTATATACTATGTTCATCATAAGGAAATAAAGGTACCTGATTTATTCAAAGCCCAAGGACATAATTTATTTAAAATACCTCCAACATTTCCCAACATAAGGCAGCCCATCATACAGGAAATAGAAAAAAATAAAATTATTCCTTATGTACCAGTAAGTGCTTTTTTTCCTCATTTCATCCATATTTTTCCTATACTTAGCTCTTAGTCACACATCTAAGCACATTCTTCCTGAATTCCATAAAACCAGTGGCCAAGTATTTAAATAACATGTACATAGCTACATTTTTTCTAAAAAAATAGAAAATGACTTCATTTTTTAGAACAATTTAGATTTACAAAAACATTGACAAGATAGTAAAGAGTACATATATACCTCCTGTCCAAAGTTTCCTCTATCATTATATCCTACATTAGTATGGTGTATTTGTTAAAATTAATGAATCAACATTGATACCCTATTATTAACTCAAGTCCATATTTGATTCAGATTTATCTAGTTTTACATAATTTTATATATTTTTTTCCTGGATCCCTTCCAGAAAGCCGCATTACATTTACTTGTTATATCTCTTTAGCCTCCACTCAGTTGTGGCAGTTTCTCAGTCTTTCCTTGTTTTTGATGACCTTGAGAGTTTTGAGCAAAATGGTTAGTTATGTTATAGGATGCTCCTCCATTAAAATTTTTCCGATGTTTTCTTATAATGAGACTGAAGTTATGGGTTTGGGGGAGGAAGATCATAGAGATAAAGTGCTATTGTTATTGCATCATACCAAGGGCACACACTACCAACATGATTTAAGATTGTTGATGTTCACCTTGATCACCTGACTGAAGAAGTGATTGTCATGTTTCTCCACTATAATAACATTACTCCTATTTTTCCCTCTCCTTTCCATCCTGTACTCTCTGGGAGGAAGTCTCCATGCACGGCCCACACTTAAGTAGTGGGAAATAATACTCGCTTTCCTTGATGGCAGATTAATTCTATAGGTATTTTGGATTCCACTGCATGGGAGATTTATTTCTTTTATCTATTTTCCCTTATTTATTTATTTAATCATTTGTTTATATCAGTGTAAAAGGATGTTTATTTTATACTTTGGGTAGTGACCCTATATCATTTTTATTAATTTTGTGCTCAAATTGTTCTAACTCTGGCCACCTGGAGCTTTCAATATCACCTATTTTGTTAGTGTTTGCATGTACACGTTCCCAATCCCCACCATTGTTTATGTAAGGTTTTGGGGTTTTCTGTTGTTGTTGTGCTTTCATCCTAGTGTTAGCCATTACTCCAAGGAGCACTGTTATTTTTCTTGGCTAATGGTATCAAAAACCATGATCTAGATAAAAAGTATGCTCTGTGCTACTTGGCTGTTATTTAGAATATATTAGGTGCCCTCAGCTGACAAAAAATGAAATATATGTGTGTATAAATAACCCAGCTATGCACATATATTTATAAAAGTTTCTATATATAATCGTGTGCATCTATATTAAACTAAACATGCATTCTTATTAATGCTTCCAACTCTAATTCATTACACACGGATCATTCTAGCCCCTTCCTATTGTTTTTCTGTAAAGTCCCACTCCAAGTGTGAAAAACCTGGCTCCCACCATCTGATATTCACTAACTTAAATACTCAATTTCTGTATACACACTTAGCAGCTTCAGAATTGTCAACCATACCTGGGGGAAACTGTAGGGTGTATATTTGCAGGAAATTTGCTTTTTGTTTTACAGATTCCACCTATTCTCAAAGTTATTTAGGCCAGTACCTTCCTTCTACCTTCTTTTGCAGGATTGTTTCATATGTTTATAACATAGCTGGATTCTCTTGCCACAGTCTGCCTTCATTCTTGGAATCTTGCCAGAGCCTAACTGGTATTTTTAAATTGGCACACATTAAGGTTACTGTTTGTGTTCTAAAATTCTATGGATTTTGAAATATGCATAATGCCTGTATCCACCTTTGCAATATTTTACAGAACAATTTTAGCATCCAAAAAAAAAGGTTTTCTTTCACCCATTCAATCCTTAACACATAACACCCCTCTAACCCCTGACAAGCAGTGATCCTTTTACTCTCTCTTTAATTTTGCCATTTCCAGAATGGCATATAATCGAAATCACACATTATGTAGCCTTTTCAGACTGATATTTTTTATCAATATATATTTAACGTTCCATCCTGTTTTTTCATAATATGATTGCTCATTTGTTTTTGTTGCCGAAATAGTTCTTTGTATATATGTGCCATAGTTTGTTTATCTATTCACCTTTGAAAGGAAATCTTGATTGGTTTCAGATTGGGGAAATTATAAACAAAGTTATTACAAACATTTAAATGAAAATATGTGGGTGATTATAAGTTTTCAAATCAATTGGGTAAATACCTAGGAGCACCACTGATGGATCATATGTAAAGATTATGTTTAGTTGTGTAAGAAACTTCCACACTATCTTAAAAACTGGCTGTATGATTTTGCATTCCAACCGGCAATGAATGAGAGTTGCTGTTGTTCTATATACTTACCAGCATTTGGTATTGTGAGTATTTTTGCTTGTTTGTTTTTGCATTTTACTTTTCATAATTGGTGTGTAGTGGAATTTCAATGTTGTTCTAATTTGCAATTTCTTATTGATAAATAATGTTGAGCATCTTGTCATATGCTTATTTGACATCTGTCTTTCTTACTTGGTGAGACTGTCTTTTCATACTTTTTTGCACATTTTCACTTGAGTGATTTGTTTCCTTATTCCTGAATATTGAGTTCTTTAAAAGTTTTGGACACAAGTCCTTTATCAGATATATGTCCTCCAAATGGTTTTTATCAAATTGTGGCTTGTCTTTTATTTCTCTTAACAGCATTTTTCACAGAGCAGAAATTTTTAATTTTAATACTATACAATTTGTAAGTTTTTTTTTTTACAAATTCTGTTTTTGAGTTTTGTATCTAAAAGCTTATTATAAAACAGGAGGTCTCATAAATTTCCTGCCATAATATCTTTTAGAAGATACATTGTTTTACATTTTATTTGCTCCCAGCCAATGGTTAAGCAGAGCATAAAAATATTACTAAATTTGGGCCATTCCTACTCAACAGGGGATTTTCTTAATAGGCTATCTTTTCTTGGGATTTCTCATTTTCAGAGCTGCATGACAGTCAGAATCTCTTTCTATTTAAACTTCTTTTTTATCCCCCTATTTTCACATGTTCTCCTCTTTAAGACTTGTTCTCCTATCTTAAGGCTCTCCCTAAACTATGTGCTTCCTAATTCCTTTATCTCTCATGGGTGTTTCCACCTCTTGTGATTTTAACCCATATTGGTGCCTGCTAAAGACCCAAACCATTTCAACATTAGTGTGGGAAAAACGGCTTAGCTTCTTTTGTCTGGTTTATATTTGAGTTACTTGGTTGAAAGTTTATCACAGAAGAAGCTATGTGTTACCACATTAGTTCTACTTTCTTAGACTTTCTTCAAGATTCTAAGGGACGAAAGGCTATACTTTTTAAAAAAACTAAGAAGGAAAAAAAGACAAGACATCTTTATTTATATAACTTTTCTGCTGTTTAAATCACATTTAAATGACAAGAATTGTACCACAATTATCATTTTTTTCTTTCTTAGTGATAGTGAAAACATTGAGAAAAATGTTATGCCTTTATATTTCCTTATCTCCTGGTACATTTTAGGAAATAAGTATTATATAGATGAATAAATAAATTATATGCATGTTACCCTGGTATAATGCTATATAAAAATAGGAATAATAAACTAGATGGACAGGTAGTTTTTCCCCAAATTTGAGGGCATTTTCATCGTCATTGATTTTAAGAAGCAGTATGTAAGATTATCAAGTAAAAAGGCTGATTCAATTAAAAACAAAGCATAACCACATTAATAAAATAAAGGACAACAATACATGATAACTTCAATACATACAGCAAAAAATTTTGAAAAGCCCCAATACCCTATGGATAAGGGTCTAATATCTGGAATATAAAGAACACATTAGTCAATAATTAAAAGATAAGAAAATAAAATGAAAAATGAGTAAAGAATTTGAATAAATTTACTACAAAGAGAATATACAGTTGGCCAAAAATTACATAAAAAGGTGATAATCATCATTAATTTTTAGGGAAATGCAAATCAAAATCATGAGATACTGCTTTTGTACTCTGTAATGTAGCTAAAATAAATGTTAAGAAAAGATACACAATAACAACTGTTGACACTGTGTAGAAACCAGAACTTCATACATTACTTATGGAATTGTAAAATTGTACAGTCACTTTGAAAAACAACTGGGAGTTTCCCAGAAAGCTAACCTACAAGTTGCCATATGACTCAGCAATTCTTTACCTTGGACACCTACAAGAAATAAAAATTTTTTCACACAAAATTTTTACATGTTACTAGTAATGTTATTTTTAGTAGCCAAAATACAGAAACATTACAAATGCCCATCAATTGAACAATGGATAAACAAAATGTGGTATATCTATACAATGGGATATTATTCATCAGTGAATGAAATGGAATGAAATAATGAAACCTGATGATACCTGCTAGAACATAGATGAACCTTGAAAACATTATGCCAAATGAAATAAGTTGGTAACAAAAGCCCACATGGTGTATGACTATATTTATTTGAAATATCCATAATAGGAAAATTCATACATACTGAAGTGGTTTAGTAGCTCAGGAACTGGAGAGAAAGGAGAAAGGGGAGGGGGGGTATCTGCTAAATGGGTTTCTTTTTGGAGTGGTGAAAATAATCTGAAATGAGATAGTGGTGATTGTTGCACAACTTTGAGTATACTAAAACACCAATGAATTGTACACTTTAAAATAGTGAACTTTATGGTATGTGAAAGGATTTAAATAGATATTTCTTCAAAGAAGAGTATACAAGTGGCTAATAAGCCCATGAAAGGATGTTCAGTACTGGCCAGGCATGGTGGTTCATACCTATAATCCTAACACTTTGGGAGGCCAAGGGAGGAGGATTGTTTGAGACCAGGAGTTCAAGATCAACCTGGGCAATATAGTGAGATCTTATATCTACTAAAAAAAAAAATATATATATATATATATATATATTAGCTGAGGACAATCGATTGTGCCTATAGTCCCAGCTACTCAGGAGGTTGAAGGCAGAGGATTGCTTGAGCCCAGGTGTTCTAGGTTATAGTGAGCTATTATCAGGCCATTGCACTCCAGCCTGAGTGACAGAGTGAGACACTGTCTCTTAAAATAAAAAAAAAAATGCTCAACATCATTTATTTCTAGTATGCCCCAGGAAGGAAATTGAATAAGAATCTTCCTCACTTGTTTCCCTCCCTAGAAACTACTCCAAATCCAAGCTTATTTT
>CAUYPO010128720.1:0-20854 GCA_963574435.1 Cheirogaleus major | reverse complement strand
TGTTCATCCAGAATTTGGACCAAAATATGCTGTGACATGCCCAAATTCACACAGCCAAAGGGTGGCAGAACCCAGATTAAATCTCACCTTAAACTTCAGAAAGACTGATCTGTGCTCATTGTGTATTTTCCCCACCTTTTCATTAACAGTGCCAACTGACCCCAATAAACTGTAGGATGTTTCTTATTGATTTCAGAGAAACACTTTCCCTTCACTCCAAAATCAAATACGTCTCTCTTCACATTTTCCCTCCATTTTATCACAAAATAGCTGAGAGCACTAAAAGCAGCCAAGGCATCTGGTGGCTTTTGATACTTGCCCATAGCACAAGAATCTTAGCAGGTGTGATGAGATAAAAGTCATCTTTAAGAACTATTATGTTTTGGGGCATCACTTTTTATATCAAAGGGGAAAAAAGAACTTGCCTAGCTGAGATCTGCATGGGAAAGCAGCCTAGTTCTCTCTTTCCATAATGCTTTGAATAATTAAGACATGTAAGATAAGTACATTAACATTTCTTCAAGCCACTAAGCACCAATGAGCATGGAGAAGTAATTATTTTTTGAGATCCTCAAAGGATCTTAAAATGTGAAAGAAAATTGCCCCTAAAAAGTAATTTTAGAACTGATACATACTTAAACCTTGATTTGATGTTGATTTTTAGGCTAAGATCGGTCTTTCCAGATGGAGATATTATATCTCATTCAGAATGTGAGATAAGGGCCAAACGCCAATAAACCTGTTTATAGCATCAAGTGGTGGAGGCCCTGTGGGGGGCAGGTGGGAGTGGGACGTGGGCTCTAGGGTCACATCTGCCTCTGTTCTCATCAGGCACAGCCACTAACAATGTGACCTCGGGCAAGTTATCACTCCCTCAGTTTCCTCTTCTGTGAAATGGGGATAATAATAGAGCTGACTTCACTAGTGCTAATAATCGTTGTAATGGTACCTGCACAAATGTGAGTGCTGTATGTCTTTGTTTAATGAAATAAATGAAAGCATACAGCTTCTATGAGTTAGACAATTTTAGGTACCCCAAATAAGTGGAATCACGTAGTAATTGGCCTTCTATGCCTGGCTCATTTCACTTAGCATAATATCCTCTAGGTTTATCCATGTTGTGGCAAATGATAGGATTTTCTTCTTTTTAAAGATTTAATATTTCATTGTCTGTGTATATCACATTTTCCAAGGTATCTAAAATAGTCAAACCCATGGAAGGAAAGAGTAGAATGGTGGCTGCCAGGGCTGAGGGGAGGAGGAAATGAGGAGTTGTTGCTCAGTGGGTATGAAGTTTCAGTTATGCTAGATGAATAAGTTCTAGAGATTTGCTGTATAACATAGTACTTGTAGTTAACAGTATGGAATTGTGCGATTTAACATATATGTTAAGAGGATAAATCTTATGTTAAATGTTCTAGGCACATATCACACACAAGCAAAAAATCCACAACAAAGAACACAAGAAAATTTTTAGATAGGTATGTTTAGTACCTTGATAGTGGTGATGATATCAGGTGTGTGTGTATATATGTCCAAAATCATCAAAATGTATACATTAAATATGTGCAAATTTGTGTATCCATTATACCTCCATAAACCTTTCAATAGACATACATCAATAACACGTACGGAAACAAAGTGGGAGATTAGGGAGAGCCGATGTCCAGTCTCAGTTCTGTTGGTAGGAAATTGAGTAGCTTTTGTATGACCTATGGGTCACTGGATCCTTTACATCTCACTTTTCTCATCTGTAAAACGAGGAACTTGAAGCAGAAATCTTGGACAATTTCTTGTTGCTCATCAAAAGAGGTGATACCAATGACTCTAATGGATGGTGTCCCAAGAACCTTTAAATGGCACATCTAAAGGATTGCAGGAGGTTAATCAGCCCACAGACCTTCTGACGAGAGGGAATTTGGATGAGAGCTGAGGACTAATAAAACACAACTGGATATAGAGAAGGAAAGACATTAAACTATGATGCAGTTATTTATTTTTCTTGGCCTCTTGGAGAAATTCTATAAATAAAGAAAGAAATGGTTGTGGCAGAAGCAACTCCAGCTGCCTTATTGAGCAGCGAATGTCTTTTCCATCAATCAAAGACGGGGCAGGCCCATCTGGAAGCTGATGGAGTGAGTCTTCTTGGTAGTAATTTCTGCTGCTGGAGAAATGAGAATCTCCCTGTGTCTGCTGTTATCCCTCGTGCTCAATCATAAGCCCATAGCTCATTTGAACATACTGGACGCACGCTTAGCCTGAGACAGGAGGTGCGGAGGGAAGGGAAGGACTAAACTGACCCATCGTATCATGCAGAAACTCCAATTTGAAGGAAACAGAGGGGTGGGGTGGAGATTTGCTTCCTTCAGCATTTCCCCTTAGCACCGAGTTAGGGAGTACACTAGGCTCCAGGGACACCCAATCCTCTACCCCCTCTCATCCTTAGAGTCTGATATAAGGTGTGTGACCACGGCCTGGGATAAGTACTGGCATGAGAGGAAGGAGGTCACTTAATTCTGGATCACATTGAGATTTCAAGACACAGATCTATCATCTGTTCTTCCTCAATTAAAAGCCTGGTCCTTAAAAACAAGGATGCATTGCCCTTTTTTTAAGTACTAATAGAATCCCTTCAAGAAATCAGGTCACAAAAGCAAAGGTGACACCCAATATGGAAAAGGTGACAGTGAATATTCTCTGGGCAAGTATTTAAAGACACCATCATTCTTTTCCACTTTCTCATTTCTAGCAATGCCCTTGCATGGGAGAGACATATCCATCACCTCCTCACACAGTGGGGACAGGTAATTTAATGTCCTGAGCTTCCACTACTCTTGGCTTTTGGCAATGTTGGACCACCTCTCTGTGTTCTTAAAGAAAGGGGCTGTGCAAAGATCAGTTTTAATAAAAGAATGATTGGGTTACCAATTTAGAAGTCACCCTAAATCATCACTGAAATGAAAAGTAAATATTGCTGCTCCAAAAAAATGAAGGCTGGTTTATAAAAAGAGGTGGGGGAAATTTCAATGCATATTACTGAATGAAAGAATCTGAAAAGGCTATACTGTGTGATTCTAACTATGTGACATTCTGGGAAAAGGCAAAACTATGAAGACAGTAAAACGAGAGTGGTTGGCAGGGGTTAGCGGAGGAGGGAGGGACAAAAAGGCAGAACATAGAGGATTGTAGGGCAGTGACACTTCTCTGTGAGATGCTGTAATGGTGGGTACATACCATTATACATTTGTCCAAACCCATGGAATGTACAACACCAAGAGTGACCCCAATGTAAACTATGAACTGTGGGTGATAATGATGTGCCAACGTACGTTCATCAATCAAGACAAATGCATCACTCTGGAATAGGACATTGATAACAGGCAAGGCCATGCATGTGTGGGGCAGAAGGTACATGGGAACTCTCTGGACTTTCTGCTCAAGTTTGCTATGAATCCAAAACTTCTTTTAAAAATAAAATATATTTTAAAATTTTTAAGTAAACACCATGCCAGTTAATTATAGTTTCTCCAAGAGATGATAAAATATCAATTAGTGAAACACAAATTGATTCTGGTTTTACGCAGGACATATGATAAATTCCCTATTTTGTATTTGGATATAACCCCTCCTTAAGGATATTATTATCTAAAAAAAATCTATTGTTAGGTTGTTGTTATTAAAAACAAAATACTTTTCCTTAATGTAACGACCTCTGATTTAATACTGATTGAAAAATGTATTAAGTGGTAAATGTATCTGATGGCTAAGCAAGGTCTGAGCCCAGATGGAAGTGAGAAAGGAAATACAGTCCCTATACAGTAGAGGGAGCTGTGTCTAGATGGGGGATGAGGGAAGGAAAGGCACAAGTTAGCCTTATTGCCCAGGAAAAAGCCAGGAGGCAGCCAACTTAATGTGACTAATGCAAAGAAAGATGTATGCAAATTGTGTTAGCAGAACATTTTATTTCAGCACACGCTGAATGATGGCTAAGTAAATGCATTAGAAATTTTGCTTTGAGAGGGTGCCAAATGATTAGCCCATTTGGGGCTCACACATGGCGGATCCAGTCCTTACTCAGACACCTGCTTCAGTGGTTATGTAGGCTTCCTGGGCTGTTTCATTTTAAAACTCAAGTTTTTGAACAACTTTAAGCCTCAAATCCAACCTTAATTAAACCTTTGAAGAGCAAAAGACAATAAGCTTTAAATATCCCCTGCTTGGCTCATAAAATCTCAGCACAACAAACCAGGAAATATTCAATTATTCCTAGGACACCATAAACATTTTATGGCTTGGTCCTATTATTCCTCTTAAGTCTCTTTATGGCCAGGATGTCTGGTCTGCATCACACCTCTCCTCCTCTCCCCTTGCGTTTGATCTGTTTTATGTACTTGAAAGATGAGTTTGCTTTTCAATTTACACTCTCCTCCTTCACTCCAGTGCTTTCAGGGAGGAGAGGAAAATGCCCTAAGAGTGGGGAGGAGCAGCGCCGTGTGTGTGCTGTTCTCACCAGTCTCCAAAGAAACAGAAAACATCATGACTCCTGAGTCACACACAAGTGACAGAGGAATTAACACAAGCTGGACCGGCTTGCACATGGTGGCCCCCAGTGAACCAGAAACGTTGCTCCTGGGAGAAGTGTCGGCCTCAGCCCCACCCGATGCTCCAGCTGACAAGTCTGGAGTGGTTTCCTCCAACCCTGCATCTTCTTGCTCCCCATCCTGCAGCCCCCTGCCAGCCCGTCTCCCCAAAGCCTCGGGCGAAGTTCATCCGCAGTCAACGAGAACTTGTGAAAACCAAGCTTAATATTCAAGTAACAAAAGCAAGTCAAACTCACTGCTAAATTAGCTTAGCTGACCTTGGCCTCGATTCTAACGCCTGGGTTTCTGCTTTGTTCTTTAGTGAAAATAGCTAACACCCACGGGCCGTGACGCTTCCCACCGTCCCAAACGCTCTGAACCTATTAGCTCATCTGGTCCTCGCCATGACCAGTGCACAGACAGACGTGCGGGTCTCACACAGACCTTCCACTTCGGAAACTTCTTGAACCGAGTGTTCCATGGCCAGATTCTAGGAAGCTTTCTTCCTCAGCCTGGGCCTTCCTGCAGCCCCAGAGACGAGAGGTCACACAGCAGGCACGCCGGGTTGCAAGAGGGGGCCGGGAGTGTGCGGAATTTGCTCTCGGGGGACTCGGGCATCACAGGGGAAAGCTGGCCCAGCCTCCCGGTGCAGGGGGGAGCTGCTCCCCGCAGCTGAGGGAGGAGAACCCCCAGAGAAGTGGGGTGCCCTGCGGCAGCCACGCCGGGGAGGGAGAGGACACGGGGCAAGTCGGCTAAGCGGGAGGAGCCCGCGCAGGACACGCCGCGCCGGGAAGAGGAAGCGCGAGGCTGAGGGCCACCGAAAGGGGGCAGGGCAGGCCCCCCAGGCTCCAATGTCACGTGACACGGAGGTCACCTGTCCCGCGCAGGCTCCGGAGTTGGGATTCCTCCTACCCTAGGAAGGAGGCCCCAGCAGGGACGCGGTGGGACGACGAATGGCAGGAGTCTCTGTGGGAACAGCAGCGCCCGGTGCGCCCGGCTCCGGACCCTCTCGGGAGGGGAGCGCAGCCCTGTCAGTCAAGGTTCTCCAGAGGAAAAGAGCAATCCCATGACACCACTCCCACCCACAAACACCCTCACAGAAACATCCAGAATAACGCTGCACCACATACCTGGGCACCGTGCTCCAACCACGTGGACACGTAAACGTAGCCACCGCACACCCACTCACCGCAGCCAGGGTCACACACGCCGTGGAGGCAGAAACTCGGACCGCAGCCCTGCGGGCAAACCCCGTGTCCCTCTCCCTGGCCGGGGAGCACGGGGCCGCGGCGGGGAGAGAGGAGCCTCCGGGGCCAGAACTCCAGTCCTGTCACGGCTGGGCAGGCGGCCGCGTGCAGGCTTCAGCTCCCCTCGTGCTGAGGTGTGTCCCGGCAAAAACCGCGCTGGACAGAGGCGAACAGGGCGGGAAGGCTTCGTGCCGGGCTTGGCAACAGCGGGAGGGGCCGGAACTCAGGCTGACCTGAACTCCGAGGAAGAGTAGAGAGTTTTTTAAGAGCCAGTCCAGTGAGCTAGTGGAAAAGCCCTGGCGGTTGTTAGGCCACCTGCGTTTGCTAAATGGCTTTCTTCAAAGGAAAAATAGCCTTTCTCCCATCTTCATGGCAACCTGGAGCCAGGCACCTGTGGCAGCCGGGCTCCTACCGTCCCGCTGGCCTGGGAGACGGGCGCCATCTTCTCCAAAGCAGGGCTCCCGGCCCTAGAGAAAGCACGTCCTGGGCTGTGAACCTGGCAAGAGGCTTTTTAAAAGATTTACATCTCCAAGGGGCAGAGAGAGAATTGCCAATTCCAAGTTTTCTGAAGTAAATGCCTTCAGTCAAGGGAGGTCAAAGGCCAAAGGTCAGGAAGAAGCCGGTCTGTATTCGGTCCGGCTGCGGGGGCTGTGAGGGCGCCTTGGTCACGTGTCCTGCCGCAGCCAATGTCTCCTGCCCTGGAGCTTTGGAACTTGTCGGTGCCCTGGGAGGTTATCCGTGAAAAGGGGGCAGCTGGGACCAGAGCCAGGGGAGGAACACCTGCAGCCCATCCTCAGACAAATGATTCTGAGAGAGGCCCTCTGCTTTCCCTGGAAAGTTCTGGTGGGGTTAAGCCTCCTCCCTCAGGAATGGCCTCAGCTGTGTTGACTTTCTCCTTCCCTTGCCCTGGGTGGAGAAGGTCGCTTTAAGGAAGTCCTGAAGGGAAGACTTATATTAATATGGGCAAATTTTAGAATGACCCACATGGAGTCTTGTTTTCAAAAATAGTAGGGGTAAATAATGTGAAAAGGCTCTCTTCTACAAACACTTAGAAATGCTGGATAAAGTTATATAGCAAGTAGGCTGTGCCTCCTCGGGCAGAGGAGATTGCAACTCCCTGCAGGAGGACAGCAATGAGGAGGATCGGGTGGGAAGGGAGTCCTGGGGAGGGTGTCAGGAGGAGGACATTGCAGGGATGGGGGCAGCAGTGGCCACAGGGCATTGCTCAGCGTCAGAGGAGTCAGGTTTTCACCACTGAGGAAGGGAGAAACCTGCAAATGCAAATACTAGAATGAACGCTCTGAACATGTTGGCTTAGAACTGGAGGAATCAATGTGAACTCATGGTTTTCATTGTATCTGTGGATCAGAACAGATAAAAATATGGACGTAGATTGTGTGTGTGTGTGTGTGTGAGAGAGAGAGAGAGGGAGAGAGAGACGTCCCATTAGCAGCGGGCACACCTAATGCCCAGACCTTGGCTTCTTAATATCATTCTCCTTTATAAAAAGTCATTTCCTTGGTGGTATGACCGATTCCAGGTTTGCGGCAGAAAAATATGAGATGATATCTTATTGTGCCAGAAAACAAGGACAGGAGCAAAAAACTGATGGAATGTGTCAAAAGACAGGAAGCAGCTTAAAGAGGCTCCCATTAACCAAATTTGGAATAATTTGAACATGAAAATAAATGTTAGTAAGAGATTAACTCATTGAATAAAATCAGAAACCATGAGTCCATACTGACATAATTAATAAATTGAAAATTTGACGAGAAACAGGACATTTTCATAGTTTCAAAGTCCCTTATCACAAAGTACTTATTAATTAGAAAGAGAAAATGAGCAACTTCACTGTGGAGAGTCTGGTGAATACCACTTTAATCAAGTGATCAAAGCGAACACCATCTATAAAGGGACAAATCTCGGCTGCAATGAAGTGAACACATGGCACGTTGGTGACATGATTAGATTCGGAGTATGGATCATTGACAAGAATTAGAAAACACTGAATAAAACCACACTGCAGGGCATTCCAGAATAACTGCCCTATGATCTTCAAAACTGTTGAAGACATAAATAGTCAAGAAAAGAATGTAGAATTTTTCCAGATCAAAAATTTTAAAAGAAATATGACAACTTCAGTGATACATGCTTCTGAATTGGATCCTTTGCTCTAAAGGAAATTACTGGAACATTTATGAGATGAGGATGAGGTCTTTGCATTGGATGGTGGTGATGCAGGAATACTGCTTCCAGGAGCTGATGGCTGTGCTGTGGTTATGTAGGAGCATGCAGGAAACACCCATTAAAGTAGCAGATGGGAATGTCACATCCATATTCTTCGTACTATAATTGTGATTTTCCTGTAAGTTTGAAATGTTTTCAAATTTTTTAAAAATATTAAAATATTTTAATATTAAAATATCAAGCATAACCACTAAAAATAATAGGAATAAAATCTATAACTGCCAAACCAATAGAGAGAAAATAGGAACCGTAAAAAAACTTTATTGGTTTTCAAGAAGGAAGCAAAGGGAAGGAGAACAAAACAACAAGCAAAAGTGAAGTGAATATTAGGCACAAAATAAGGTTGTAGACTCAGGCCTGAGCAAGTGAATATACACAAGAAATTTAACTGGATTAAACACCCCAGATAAAATATATATTTTCATGTGCTACAAAACAAATAACATTAAGCTATATAATATTATTAAGAGACATTTCTAAAATTTGAGGTTGAAAATATAGAATAAAAATAACTAATCAATTTAAATTGTTAAGGATACAGAAGATTTGAACAACAAAATTACAAGCTTGTTCTGAAGGACATGTATGGAATGCTGCACCTAAAACTTCCTTTGAGGCATGGATAGAACCACTTAAAATTCATAATGCACTGGGATGCAAAGGAGCAGGTCTTATTAAATACCAGAGAATCAATATTATACAGAATCATGAATTTTGAATCCAGTTGTATATTACCCTTTTCTCCAATCCAGGGCTAGCAGCAGGCAGAGCAGGACCCTTAAAATTCATGGAGAAGAACCTTTCTGCTGAGTAAATCACACTGAAGTGTGTGCCGTGCACACTCTAAAATAACTTTACTGGTCTTGGCGGTGGAACAAACCCCAGTTTCTAAACTGCCCGCACTCATCTTTCTGCCATGCTGTGCTTTGTAGCAAAATCAGAGCCTTGTTACCCAAATCAGCTAAAAGCCTTAGAAGCTAGACCCCGAGAACACAACCACCTCTGAGTCCTCTGAGTTCCCCCTTGGCCTCTTTGACTTCTCAGACCACCAGGGCTCCAGCAGTTGCCTCTCAAATTTGGATTTATAAACCACTTAACATATATTCTTCCAAACTACAGGAATAACCTTAAGTGCTGTGAAGACATTTGATTGATGGTTTCCTCTTCAACCCCAGTTGTCATTTGAAGAGAGAAGGAAGTAATTATGAGTGTGTGAGAGTGTGTTTAAGGGTGTGTGACAGAGTGTGCATGAGTGTGAGTGTGTGTGTGCCTGTGTGTATGTGCGCATGTGTGAGTGTGTGCACATGTGTATAAGTGTATGTGCATATGTGTGTTTGCACGTGAGTGTGTCTTTATGAGTGTGAGTGTGTATGTGTGTGTGCACATGAGTGTGTGTGCTTGTCAGTGTGTGTAGGTGTGTGGGTGTGTTTGAGTGTTAGTGTGAATGTGTACGTGCACATGTGTGTGTGCTTGTGAGAGTGTGTGTGAAGTGTGTGGGTGCATGTGAGTGTTGGGGGGGTATGTTTGAGTATGTATGTGCATGTGAGTGTGTGCTGGGTGTGTGGGGGCTGCATGGTGTGAAGTCCACATAATCAAAGAGCAGCCTGGGGAACCACAGGCACCAGAAATGGAAGAAACGGTTTTCCAGCAAATGTGAAAGAAACACAAAATTGGAAATGGAAGGGCCCTAGTTCCAAGCCTCACTTGCTTCACAATTTTTCTGAATAAACAAGGAGATGACCAGTATAGAGCTATTTTATTATCATTCCGAGGCCCTTAGGAGGCAGGGATTTGGGGAGGAAGGGAGGTGAGTGGGTCAGTTTGTTGCCTTTGGCATCCCTTGACCTACACAGGGCCTGGGCACAACAGGGGTTCGGTACACACAGGCGGCTTCAAGACCCCTGCCCTGGTGCTCAGCACACGATCTTGAAGTCTTGTCACTTACCATGTGAATGTGAGAAGCAAGTCATTCACTCCCTTCCCTGTGTCTGTTTCTTGCAGGGGTGGGGGCTGGGGGCTGAGGATGTTGGACCCTGAACTGCAGAGGTGTCTCCTGCTCTCACTGCCCTGAGGCTATCATCTCCTCCTGGCCCCACAGTGGCACATTAAGACAGCAATTTTTCAAAGTCCTTAGAAGAAAATATTGTGGATTGAGAGTTTTAGAAAACTCCATAAAAGTTTTTCAGCCCAGAAATATGGATGTGTGAGTTTCCATGAGACTTTCACAGGACTCAGCTCTATGCCAATCCCTTTTCTGGCTTGCAGGACAGATACTTCTATTTTGAAATATGTATTTCATAAACTGCTAATACACAAATTGCCTGGTAAAAAGGGACATAAGCAGATATTTAGAAAATGATGGCAACTTGACATTATTTTTAGATGAAGAAAAAATGCAAGCAGAATTATTAATTAGATATTTTGTGAATACAGAGATACCTTCTGACAAATGCTGACATGCTATACAAAGGGCAAGGTTTTCCCCAAACAGCTGTTCAGCACATTAAATTGAACACCCAAAGAATAGAGTTTCCAATTAATCTTCCGAGTACACAGAAGGTAACAGTTTGATTTTTATCTGTCTTGTGTTTTCAAGGCAACACAAGCCAATGCTCGTTTTATTTGTTCCTGGCTTTGGAAGGATAGATCAATATGATAAATAAATCACATTGAACAAGGATTTTATTGGTATTTGGCTGAATATTAACAGACTTATTTGGTCTGCTTCGTCCTGACCATCAGTAGACACCAGGCAGAATTCATGGCAGTCGGCTCTCAGGAATGGCAGGTAAGGGCATTGAGTCCACAATTTCCCAAAGTTAACTATGAACAGAAAATGTTCAGTGTATTTCTTGAGGATAAATGGCAGTACCAATTTCCAATGCACGAATGAAGCTTAAATAGGACTTCGTCCTTTTTAATTGGCTAATCTTTCATTTTTCCACATACACCAGCGGCTCCCTGCATTTTTACCTGGTGGATGGTGCTCGAGATCAGGGCTGGCTATGACAGCGCTTCCCGATGGAGAACGCCCGGGCAGCGGGAGGAGGCAACCACCGAAAAAGAATTATCAGCGAACTCTGAACTCCAACGCCTGAGGATATTTGGATTTGGATTTCAGCCCCTTTTCTCCTCAGGAAACCCCCTGAGAATTGGCCCCACTGAACACGGGGCTCCCTCCGGGCAGCGTGTGCAGCGGTCTGTTGCATTTCCCTAATGACACGCAGTCTGGTAGAGCAGTGGTCCCCAGCCTTTTTGGCACCAGGGACCGGTTTCATGGAAGACAATTTTTCCTCAGGGTTGGAGGGGGATGGAGGTGGGTAGTTTGGGGATGATTCAAGAGCATTACATTTATTGTGCACTTTATTTCTATTATTATTACATTGTAATATATAATGAAATGAATATACAACTCACCATAACGCAGAATCAGTGCAAGTCCTGAGCTTGTTTTCCTCCAATGCCAGCGTTGATCTGACAGGAGGCGGCGCTCAGGCGTGATGTGAGCAATGGGGAGCGGCTGTAAATACAGATGACGCTTCGCTCACTTGCCCACCGCTCACCTCCTGCTGTGCGGCTTGGTTCCTAACAGGACATGGACCAGAACCGGTCCACAGCCTGGGGGTTGGGGATGGACACTGCTGTCCCTCCTTGTGTCCGCCCTGATAAAAGTGAAGTCTGTTAAATGAGTTGGTGAGAGTGAAAGGGAAAGCAAAGAAGCCCCTGAAATTTCTGAGTATCTACACCAAGATTTTCCATATACATTGCCAATGTTTTCTTGTTCATTGCCTCCAAATGCCTGCATCGCTCCTTCTTAGGTAAAGAGGTTACCCTCACTGACCCAGAAAGTAATTCTCAGTTTATAACACATTTTCTAAACAACCAAACTATGCTTAAATATGGAAATGGACTTTGGTACTAACACCCAACTCACCTAACAAATGTGTATAATTAGTCTTTTGCTATATATGGTTTTAAATTTCTAAGAGATTTAGTAATTACATATTATAGGGACTCGGTGTTGTAATTTTAATTCAATTTTTCCCTTATCACCCAAGCAAGACAGACATCATTTATGGCAGCAACACAAGCCACTTGTGACCAGCAGATTCAACCTGGATGAGTCACCGGGCACCTTTACACTTCAATTTCTTCATTTGTGAAATGGAAATAATTAAACAAATATGGGGAAAGGTTTCGTTACACTTTAAGCATTAAATATTGGCTCTCTGATTACTCCCCCATCAAAAGGACTTTTGACTCTTTCAGTAAACTGAACGGAAATAACTACAACAATTTATGCATGCACCAAAGCTAGCCATCCTCTCTTCTGTATTTCAGAACTTGATACCTAGATGTCTGGAAAAATCAAGCCCAGTCAGGTTGTATCTTCTGCCAGCAGCAGGGGCCGGAAGATCCTATGCTGGGTCCTGGGTTCTGCTCTGTCCCCATCTCCCTTGGGCACATCACTTCTCCTCACACAGCTGTCAGTGAGAAAGATCCTGCCCTCACCATGTTGCAGATCAAAGACAAAATACTCAGATAGGAAAGTGCTTTCCAAAGTGTGGTTGTAAGGGCCTGATACAGGGATGTCCTGGCAGATCCCGCCAAGTCAGGAGGTGGGGAGAGATCGCAGATGTCTCGTGAAGGCATGTCGTTTTCATGTGTGGGGAGCTCTCGCCCACATGCTAGAGTTTGAGGAGTTCCAAAGAGCTCATCTCCTGCCTTTCCTGGGGGCTAATCAAGGCCACTGATTCAGAGCATTCTATCCTAATTGGGTTAAGGCATTATGCTCCAGGGAAGAAGTAATTTATTCACACTGTATTAACTATTTTATATGTATTGTTTTTATCCCATTATCACCTAGTAGACAAAAGCTTTAAAAATGAAATTAAAAAGTAGGTGTTTTCCAGGGAGAAGAGGAAAGAAGAGTCCTGGACACAGCAGGATGGCAGGAAGGGACCATGGGCTGAGGAACCTGAGCCCTGACAAGGGAAGGAGAATCTTGCATAGAGATTAAGATGCCCCAGAATTTGGGTGGGGGCCTCAAACTTGCTAGGGACTGTCCCTGCCAAACAGAAGAGACTAAGATAAAGATCTGTACTGGAGTGTGCCCTTCAAGGTCCTCTGACCTCCTTGGCCTCTGGTCTCACGCGACCTTTGGTATCATTTGCAGTTTCACATGTGTCTCCATCTAGCCCCCAATCTGGATTGTACACATACAGGAGTGGAGTGGATTTTGGTTTGTTTTCGGGACCATGCCCTGCTTCCAGTGCCTTGAGACCGGGCCGGCATGCCGAGACCGGATGTCCTGTGGCCGTCTCTGCATCACACAGAGCCAGATCAAAGACTCCCTCTGCCCAGAAGCCAAAATATCAGAAGAGCCAAAACCATCTAGCTAAAGGGCAAGCCCCCTTTATTCTAGCCTCTAAAGTTCATTGACAAGCTTTTTATCTTTTCATTTCTTTTCTATACTTGGCCTTAAGGAGAGAGAGCACGCAAGAGCGTGCATTAATCTCCCATTTTTGCTAAGCTCTGCCCCAATATGTCAGTGGAAAGAGAGCCAGACACTACTGTACGGAACAGAAAAACAAGATTTATTCACTCATAATTGCATTCCTATTATATCGCTTAGCCAATATGTTTGTCTTGCTGAACTGTAACACAAGTAGGGAGTGAAAAACCCTGAGGATATATAGCAAAGTGCCCTGCATGACAATGTGAATTAACTAAGCATAATTTACCAGTTCTAATAAAATCACCTTTATTTATGTGCGACTGCTAATGCATTCTGACATGCTCCTAATTTTTGTTTTGTTATTTATGAAACAGAAACCTGACAATTCACTAAATTACCATGAGCCGTTCCTTTTAAAATCTGTTTCATTTATTGGACACAAATTATTTTTTTTTATTTAAAAAGTGCACTGGGTTTCAAAGATTCGAACTTTGCAATAAGGAATAAATAAGTCAGATGATTGCCTAATGTCATAAACGCAGGGGTCCTCACCAAAAATGCTACTCCACCGTGACTGCCAAGGTGCCGAAAATTCCACCCTGTGTGTTGCTTCTTTAGGTTAAAGAATTTAACAAGGAGGTCCTTGTACTAGGCAGCGTCCCTGTCAAAACCAGAACATTGAATTTTGGAAAATGTGAAGAGAGTTTAGTTGCAAAGGGATTAATTACAAAGGTGTGGACCCCGTATGGGGACATCAGATTGGCAAGGGCAGGAACCCAGGGTCAGCGGCCGTGAAGCTGCCTCACCCTGCGCCAGCTGGAACAAGCTGAAGAAGAGGTCGCTGAGTCCTAGAAGGCAAGAAGCCCTGTAGGGTGGCCCTTCATGAAAGGAACAGATATTTTAGGAAAGGACTCAGCCAGACCCACAGAGAGGCAGCCATGGAGCACATGCCCTGGGTCCACCCTCCTCCCTACCCCTGCTCTCTTTCCAAGGGCTGCTGATGCTCAGACCGGCGAGGACGGTACCGCTGGGAGCTGGAAACAGAAAACCTGCAGCAGGGGACAAAACAGGTGCAATGCCAGAGACGCAGGCCCTGGGGGAGAACCGCAGGCCAGGGCTCCTGCGGGATGATGAGAAGTAAACCTCACAGACCTCCAGGTGGGAAGGGCCACAGGCCAGGGACCAGGAAGGCTGGTCCCCATGCACATCACTCACATTTCAGAAAAGCCTATAAAATGGGACAGGGTTGGGGGACAGCAACTGGATTATGTCATTTGAATTTTCTTTTAGTTGTTTGACAGGGAGGAAATTGTTATTTATAAGCCTTGTCCCTTCTAAGGAGGGTAGAAACCACAGGCTTGTTCTGCTTTATACTGTCTCTTGTTGACAGGCTCATTTTCACATGTAAGTAAGTGTGAAGTTTGGTTTCATCGACTGCCTGATAATCTCCTCAAGGACAGATCGTGTACCTCTCTGCATTCCCCCAAAGAGCGCAATTTGTACAGAATTTCATCTCGATAAATATCGGCTCACTGATTAAGGAGTAAAGAGCAAGGCTCATTCTAAGTGACAAAAAAATATCATAAACTATTTTAAGGGAGCAGTGTTGTTGGTTTTCACCATATGGAATAAGGTAACCCAGTATCAAGAAAAGTGACAACTCAGAGGTTTCCTTTGCCTGCCTTTTGGAGGAGATAAGTGTTTGTGGGTTTCTTTCTTTGTTTTTAATAATGTAAGGACATTTTTTGGCATGCCAAAAGGAACGTCTAAGAGATTTAATGGACACTTCCTAATTTAGTTTACTAAGTAGACTGAGCATGCCATTCGCGGTCTCAATTTGAATACTAACTGGTTTTTTATACCGCCTTCCTCAGCGGGAACGAAGGTGAACCTGAACCTCGCCCTGTTCCACGCTGACAAGGGAAGGGTCTCCGAGGAAGGATGGAACATACTTACCTGCAAAAAAGGATTTAAAACAGCTGGTCTGAATCGAGAATGGACAGATTTTACTGTAGTTTTTAACAAAAGGAATTAAGCCAAACAGTGAGGAATACGGTTTCCATAATCAGCCTTATTCTGTAAAAATACTGGGAGGATGAGCTAAGTGGATGAAATAAAACTTGGAATTAAGCAAAATAAGGGAGATTGGATAATGATCACTAATTTAGCCGAATGTACAAAATCCACGAGTCCATGCTTTCTCACATCCCAGATACGCAGTCTCTCTCCCAGGCCCTGCCTCCTCCCTTCTTGCACGAATCCCCCTAGCTCCACGAGGCAGACCCCGCTAATTATTTCAACTTGGCTGTCAATCTTTTCCCACAGTAAGAAAATTTCCCAAACTCTCTCTCCTGATGTTATGCCACTTTCTTCCCCAACTGATGGCGTCGCCGGAACGCAGGGTGATTTATTTCCATCTCCTCCGGATATCCAGGACATAAAGCGAGCCTATTAAAAAGGCAGCAGCTTTAGGAGAGTGAGGGAAAGTTTCCATTAAAAGTCTAGATAGACTCATAGAAAGTTAGAGGTACCAGGATCCTTAAAAACCATCTCATTAAACTGCGGACCAGAAGCATCGAACAGAGCCATTCAAAGCCTCAAAAGTCGCTGCCAATTTCATTCTTCTCCTGTTCCCTTTACAGCTTCATCTCCTAGTGCTGTTCCTTGAGGTCACTGTCCTCCCATGATCTGTGGCCCTGCTTCCCTCCATGTCCCAGGGGTCAGATTTTTGAAGAATGTGGGTTGACTCTTCCCTTCACTCTCAGCGCTGGCCGAACCCACAATACCTCCCATATGCCCAGGGGACTTACGGCAGGGATTTCCTGCCAAGGAGGTGTCTGATTCTCTGAACTAGCTCAGAATATACTGGGCCATCCCATAACTCTCCCCTAGCTCTTCTGTGCCTTCCTTGCTTTAATATTTACTTATCTGGCCACCAAAGCTCCATCAGGTTGTCCTTAGTCTCACCCTCCATTACAGAAAAACAAAATGTGTAGAAGTCCCAACACAGCTGGGACTCTGGGGGCCCTGGGCATGGCCAGAGGCTGGTGAAGCAGCCTTCCAGAGGTGTCCTCACACCTTCCAGAGGTTTACTTAGGAGATTCTTAGCAAAGAACTCATCTTGAGAAGAAAGTAAAAATTCTCAAGTTGAGTCCGACAGTAGGCATTGCCAGGGACTGGGGAAGAAGAATTCAACTACAATGCAGGGTCTAGCTCTTATTTTTCCCAGCCCTGATTGACATGACGAAGCCCAAGATGAGATGGCTGCCACTAATATTTGAGTGAGAATTAGAAGAGCAAGATGCTAAAAGCAAAGGATGTCTGCAAAACTGATTCCAGCAGCTTTAGCGGTGACAAGAGAAAGTGCCTCGGTGTACACATGAGTCCCTTGACATCTGGCGTTGGCAGCCTTCTTGGAATGAAGGCAAAGCACCTCCAGTGACCACTGGTGGCACGGATGCTGATTGGCAATGGCAACCACGGGAAATGTGGCCACAGAAAGCCAGAGCAGGAAAGGGAGAAACGGGTAATGACTTGGGACAGCCAAGGAAGCTTCTTTGTAAAATACACGATGATCCCCGGGACAGTGAACTGATTGCTGCTGGAACATTTCTTGGACAGGTGAAACTGTCCTCTTTGGAAAAGTTTCCTCTTTGTCCTGCTATCATTTTTTCTGCTAGAAAGGCCTTTCAAGTGATTTCAAAACTAAAATTACTGTTGTTGGTCAGTAAAAGCCAATAATGCAAAACTTGATCTTTTTACTGTCCCGCTGACCATTTGATTCACTTTAATTTTAAAAGCCGTATCAGTCCGCTATCATTACACTACTGCTATATAACAAACCACTGCAAAACGCAGGCGCTTACAGCTGGCATTTATATTTTTCCTTGCTCATGAGACAACCGGTTGCCTCGAGCAGCTCTGTTTTTGGCTGTGAGTCAGCGGAGCTTGGCTCCGGGCTTTTTATCGAGTCCAGTTCTGTTCCGCTTGTCTCCACATTCTCTGGGCCAGCAATTATCTGGGGCATGTTCCCTTAATGACAAAACACAGGAATGCAAGAGTCCATGTGAAACCACTCGAGCACTTTTAAGGCCTCACGCCAAGTTCATTAAAATTTTGTTGGCCACGCAAGTCATATGGCCAAATCCAAAATCTATAGGGCAAAGAAATATACTCCCCCTGCTCTTCTAGCACCCTGGAAGGTCACTTGCCAAAAGAAGAGAGCAAAGAGCTTAGAATAAGACAATGTGCCACACAAGGTTTCACTAATGTTTACTACTTCAATGGAAATAGACACAATCTTGTTCAGTACCCCTTTTCTCTAAAGCACTCTCTGTTAACTTGGCCATTAACTTATTCATTACAGGACCTGGCTTGGCATAGACCCAACTTGATGAATGGTTGTTGAACAAATGCAAATATTAGAGGAAACTTTATCACTGGTTTTATCTCCTCCAGTGTTTCTTTCTCCTTCTTATTTGGTTTTCTTATTTCAAAAATGCCCTGCTTTCTGGGCCTGTCTCATGTCACCTAACGTAATGTCCTCCAGGTTCATCCATGTTGTTACCAAGGACAGGATTTCACTCTTTTGTATGTGGGAACCGTGTTCTGTCGTGTGTATATCATGTGTTTTCTTTACCCACTCATCCACTGATGGACACCTAGCTTGATTCCATTTCTTGGCGATTATGCATCGAGCTGCAATAAACAGGGGAGTGCGAATATCTCTTCATGGCACTGATTCCATTTATTTTGGATAAATATATACCCAGTAGTGGGATTGCGGAGAGGACAGGTGTGGGAGGGGAAGAGAAATGGGAGGTTACTGCAAATGGTTATGGAATTTCTTTTCGGGGTGATGAAAATGTTCTAAAAATGATTGTGGCGATGGTTGCAGAACTCTGTGAACATCTTAGAAACCATTGAATTGTTACACTTTAAATGGGTGAATTGTATGTTATGAGAATTATATCTCAATAAAACTGATCTAAAAAAAAATGCCCTGTTGCATTTTCAAACTTCATCCTAACATTTGTCATAGTACCTTGGGGAAAGAATCGTTTATTTATAAATAAGATTAGTTCCACCTAACCCTGAATTACATTCAAGCTCAGATTCCAACTAGCCTTGTTACTGCCCTTCAAACCTATAATACTTTTGTACTTTTTTAATATTAGGAGAGTTGACCCTCAGCTCTCATTGTATGGAAACTAAGTGGCACAGGTGAACACTGCTAACTAGGCCATCAAGAGCTAGCAACAGTAGGAATTATATGGGAAGCCCACAGGTCCAGCAGGGGCCCTTCAGCACCGGGTTTCACATCACCTCTGTTGGGAAAACAAAGGAAGTTGCCCCGAAGTCCAGTATCCAAAAAGCAAGTGCCTGGATCCCTTCCTCAGTAGCTGCCTACTCTCTTCCCTTGTGGAAAAGAAAATGGATTTAGTAAAAGACAGAAAATCTATATTCACTACTTTTCTAAGTGGCTTATTATACCCCCATGATGTGTCTGTATTATATGAGCAGCCTTCACATCCCGTCCTATTAGCATCACACCCTGACAGTGTTTGCATTTGCTTATCAGGCGCGGGTTAGGAGATGATTGCTTCTGACTTGTTTGAGTGCAGAGAGGAGCTAATTTGATTAGACAGAAAGCTGGAGCTGCCACCACTGCCAGGGGAAGATGTCACCTATCAGCTCGTTTGCAGTCAAGTGTATCAATTGTTCTCTAAAAGGATGTCAAGCAATGTTGTGAGATGTCTTGGTCCTAAGTACGCCTCAAGGAGGCATCCAAACCATCAGCATGAAAAGATCAGAGGTCAGAGAGGTTAACTGCAATGCTAAACACACACACACAGGCTGGGGAGCAAAGGGGGCTCTTTCCACCTGGGGAAGGAGCAGGTCAGGAACATGGATTCCAAACATGTGGAACAAAGAGAGTCTTGCGATGGGAAATAAGATCACATCTCATCTTTATGTCTTGACTGCCACAAACACACGTGCCCGAGCACTGCTCCTGTGCCAGTTTGGGTCGCACCCAGCTTGTACCGGCTACACGCCTGCGTTGTAACCATCTATGTGAAATGGTCTTTCCGGGTCCAGTCTTCCCTAAAGCTACAACCACCACCAAGGGCTGACTCTTCCTGCAGTGACGATGGCTCAAGTTCCCAGAACACCTGGCCTTCCCACCTCTTTTCCTCACTTGTTGCCAATGAAGGAAACATCATTTCACCTACTGAGCACAACCATGAGCGATGGGAAGACTTTTGGGCTGGCACTTCCCACTTGTGCAGGAATTTTAAAGTGTGATTAGAAACCATCTAATTAGGAAGTACAAAATGCATGTGGCTTCACCAGAGTAATTATGACCTCTGAACCCTCTCTGACCACAGTCTAAGAGAAAAATACGTCCAAATCCACTACACAGCAGTAATCATGAAGGAAGCCACGGTGGGGGAGTAGGGGCGACAAGACTCCACCAGGAAACAGTGCAATGTACATTAGCATCACCAAAATCACTGTATCTTGTCCAACAAGTACCACACTTTCTTATTTTCTACAGTCTAACTTAATCTCGGCGATGAGCTCCCATCTTTCTGAAATGCTATGAAACACAATTCAACTTCAGCCATTCTTGCTCACCTCTGCCCCGGGATCATTTCAAAGTTCTGTGATGTGACACACTGCAAGGCATGAGACAGCCACTATCTGTCCACGTGGTTGTCTGAGATACCCACTGCTCCTGCCTGCGCGGTCTCTCCGGGCCCGTGCACCTGCTCCTGTGCCGTGCCTGGACCCGGAAGCCTTTGGCAGGAATGGCGAGCCTGGGCCTGTGGCGCGTCTCCCTCTGCGCCTCTCTGAAGGCAGAGCCCACAGTCGCCCAGGCTCTCGCCTTGTTCAGGACTCCAGACCCCTCTATCTCCCATTTTTCCAAGCATATTTGTATCTGCTTTCAACCCTAGCTTCTCTGTGCCTGTTCCCTCACAGCAGACTCTGACAGTTCGTTAACCCTGAACTGGAGAAAAACCAGCGTGCCTTTCCTCCAAATCAGAAAGGGCGTAGGGTTCTCATGAGGCAAGGGGAGATGTTTGCATTCCATTTTTCCGATGCAACAAAGAAAAGGGAGGGGGAAACCAAAAAAAAGATTCCATATTACAACATTATAAACATTTGTAACTGCCACGTATTCTTTCAATGATTCTAATGGATTTCCTATTTAAGAACAGAGGTTTAGGGGTTAGTACTTTTGTTTCTGTCCACCATAAAGACAGCCCACAGTGCCTGGTAGCACGACGTAAGTCTTTTCAAAGGATGCTGTTCAAATG
>CAUYPO010128717.1:0-24810 GCA_963574435.1 Cheirogaleus major | reverse complement strand
GAATTAAGAATGGGTAAGGCTACAAGTAAGAGAGTAGGTGCTACACCTAAGTGGACATATAGGAATAACATTTGTCGGGTGTTGGGCGGGTGGGAGGGGGGAGGAGGGGATGGGTATATACAAACATAATGAGTGAGATGTGCAACGTATGGGGGATGGTCATGCTTGAGGATCTGCCTCGAGTGGGGAGGGGGACATGGGCAATATACATAACCGTAATATTTGTACCCCCATAATATGCTGAAATAAAAAAAAAACTAAAATAAATAAATAAATAGAGAGTAGGTGCTCATGGAGAGGGGAGGAGGAAGGCTCAGAGAAATGCTACTTGAAGTCTTCTTTTCTCTCAGGTAAGAAGCAAGGTCATTTGCGGAAACAAAAGAAAATGGAGGGCAGGGATCACCTGTAGGAATGATTAAGTAAGAAGAGCGAGCTATCCAGGGGCACACAAAAGGAAAGCAGGAGGCTCCAAAGGAAGACTTGCCTAAGACAGGAAAGGACACATTATCAGGACCCCCTCGCCACCCTACAATGATGGGTGATGGGTCATAATTTGCATCCTGCAGAACTCAGCAGCTTCTGTGGATGAGCAGGTAGGCCTCAGGTCTATGGCAGAGACTATGTTGTTTCCTCAAACACTGTTTCCTTTTCCTCCTTGGCGTTCAGCTAGACTGCATTTTCCAGGTCTCCCTGCAGTTGTTTGGAGCCCTGGCACTGAGTTCTGGCCAATGGTCAGACCCCTCAAAACCCTCCCTCCTCATGAGCCTCTGCCTACTCTAGCCTTGCTCCTCAGTGATGCAGAGGGCAGGGGAGGTGCCAAGGGCTAAGGATGGCGAGAACAAAAGCAGAGGTCACAAAGGCCCTGTGCCAGAGGAGTGCTCATAGCAGCCTCATATTATAACCCAAAACTAGAAAGAACCCAGATGTCCACAAGTGAGAGAAAGTGTTGCACATTCATACAATGGAATACAACTCAGCAATATAATGAACCAACTATGGATACATACAACGAGGATGACTCTCCAAAACATACTGAGCAAAAGATGCCATACATAAAAGAGGAACTGTATGATTCTATCTATATAAAGTCCAAGAACAGGGAAAACTAATCCATAGTGACAGAAACAGATCAGCAGTCAGGGGAAAGGGGATGAAGAACTTCCTGGGATTTTATATTCTTGCTTTGAACGGTGGTTTACTGTTGTATCTATACAATTATCAAAATTCATCACATCTGACAATTAAGATTTGTGCATCTTATTATTATAATACCTTAATTTTTTTTAAAAAGCTGAGATGCCACTTTTCATCAAATTGACAAAGGAGTTTTTAAATCATCATATTCAATGATAAAAAATATGATGAAAGACGTACTTTCATATCCTGCAGGTAAATATTAAATTTCGACCTTTCAGAAATTTCTCACACATATGTAAACATCTATCCTAAGGAAATAATTAAGGAGACAAAGATCTATGTGTATGGATATTTTCCCATTATTTTACATAAATAACTAGAAAAATCTAAAGTTCAACAATATAGTTTTTTAATGGTCATAACAAATTATAAAGCCATTAAAAATAAAATTTTCAAAGAATTTTAATGTCACAGGAAAATGCTCACAATATGATTACATTTTTTTAAATTAAAATAGGTCACCAAACTTTATAGCACTGTGAGCCCAGGTATGTAAAAAAGAAAAAATTATGCGAACAGAACCTGAATTCAAGTTTCAGTTCCATTATTACTAACATGGCTTTGAAGAGTAATTCAACTTCCACATCTGTAAAACAGCAATACCTAACACCCTGGCATGATGGAAAGATCAAACAAAAACATCTAAGTGTTTTGAAAACATAATATTAATGTTAATAGTTATTTTAAATTATCCACAATACTCTCATACTTAGATGCTTAACTTCCACTTTTCAATTAAGCACATTATGCCCAATATTATAAGGACATACTACTATATCTGAAACAAATATAAATGTCATCCTCTTTTGGATTACATGTAACTGGTGCACTGTTTGGGAAAACATGTAGAGAAAGACCGAGCTCAAATACGGACTGATGCAATTTTAGGCAATGTAATGAACCTTGATTCTTCGTCAGTAAAATAATTACTGCTCAATAAATAGTTGTTTTTCTATTATTACAGTATTCTGTTACTAGAGTTATTCATCTGCAGATTAACACCAGCTACCATTTATTAAACATATCATACACTAAACCTCATAATCACTCTGCAAATGGGTATTAATATTCCCACTGTATAGACCAGCTGAGGTTTCAGTAACTTAACATCTGATTAGATGACTTAAGAAAAAATTTTAATTCATACCAAATTTTAAAATGGAGAAGCAATGATTTGGAAAATAGATTTAAAATGACATCAGCAAAAATGCTTCTGTTTTCACAAAAAACAGCAGAGAATTGCTTGCTTCTTCCTTCCCCAGATGCCACACACCATTTCCCACGTGCCCATCTGAACTAGTCACTAAGGAAAGGGTATATTGTTTTCTGGGTCGTTCAAGTACAGAACAGTGGCAAAAACCCAAATGTTACTTCCATTTTAACTTTTTACCCACTGTATAGTTTAAGGACTCTTTAAAACATGAAGCATAGGGACTAAAATGTGAATCACACACAAAAAATTGTCTCTTCGGGTGATGGTATAAGTTCAAAACGTTTATTTAAGACAGGGGCACACATGCCTTGCTCTTTTCAAGAAGCCACCTCTGGTGACCTCCGTAATCCTGCTGCCTAAAGATCTGTGTGTGTGTGCTGGAAGAATGAGTAAACACCATCCCCCTCTTATTTAAAACAATTTCCCAGTTAAACCTGAAATGCCAAAGGAGCTGTTTTTAATTAACACTTTAACTTCATCACTTCCATTAAAGCATTGTTCACCAGAAGTCAGAACTCTCACCCTTCCCCATTTTCAATAAAGGCAACTCCCCATCTCACTTGCACTCCCACTACAAAATCAGAGTACTACCTGCCTTTAATTCAGTCTGCAAAATTTCACCCACTAAGCATTTACTGCCTGTGAACTCCATGAACGCACTCTGCTCCCCACTGAAGACGCTAAGGGCCAACATCTATTGAGTGCCTCCTGCATGCCAGGCACCGTAGCACCTTACAAGCATCATCTCCTGTAGCCCACGCAACAACCCTGAGGTAGGCACTAATGCATTCCACCCTAGAGGAAACTGAGGCTGGGTTATGAAACTTTGCCCCGGAGTTACGTGGCTAGTAAGTGGCCGAGTTGGGGACCGGGCCCCCAGGCAACCTGACACTAACGCTCCATCTCAACCGGAATAACGCAGCTGAGAGAAACTCAGTCCTTGGTCTAAAATTCGAGGCGGTGTTACTCCGGAGCCCCACATACATGCCTGCACGCTTTACCTGCAAGCGTCCGTGCCAGGAAACATTCACACAATCCGAAGCTCCTACTAACGCCCCCCAAAACCGCCGCGTATGCATCCCCATGGATCTCCTTTTGCAGGCTTCTCAGAAGTGAGCAGCAGCTGCACGTGCACCAAACCAGAACGGACTCTCACCAAACCCGTTCATGAAACGGGAAATCCTTGTCAACCGCAACAGGTGAAGTGTGAAAACGCAAACCCGCCGGCTGGCTGACAAACTTCCGAAGCGAACCCTGAGAGAGAGACAGAGCTGCCCGAGCCGGCGGGGCCTCGGCTGGCTGCTCCCGGCGACCGGGGCGTCCCCGCGAAGGGAGGCTAAGGGGGAAGGTGCGGACGCCGGCCAGGGCGGCGGGAGGTCGAGGCCCGCGGCGGCGGGTCCCCGCTCGGAGGCGCGGCGGGCCGGGGTCCCCCGCGGAGCTGAGTCACCGCGCCCCCCGCTCCGGGGCCGCCCGGGCCGGGGGTCCTCAGGGCGGCGCGTCGCCGGGGCGGGGGCCGCCGTCCGGGCCGGGAACGAGCCCCGCCCTGCTGGCCGCTCGGGACGCGGGAGGCTCGGCCCGTCGACCCCGGAGGCCCCGGGAGTCCGCGGGCGGCGCCGGCCGGGTCCCCCGAGGCCGAGGCGAGCCGGGCGCCGAGGAGCCGGGATGGGCCGCCCGCCGCCCGCCGCCCGCCGGGCCTCTCGGCCGCCTCCGCCCCTCACGGCCGCCGCGCGCCGCCGGCTTACTTGGCTCTGAGGCGCAGCAGCTCCTCAAACTGCCCGGCTGAGCCGACCTCGACCACCGCCGCCGCCGCCGCCTCGGCCGCCCCCGCCGCCATGCTGCCGCCGCCAGACAGGAGCAGCCGAGCGCGGGCGGCTAGATAGGCACGGGCCGCCGCGCGCAGTGCGCCTGCGCGGCCAGAGCCCCGCCCCGGCGCGAGGGGTTGCACAACCCGGGAAGCCCCCGCGGCGGCGCCGGCGGCGGGGCAGGTCCGGGCTGGGGCGCGGGTCGCGCGGGGTGGGTCACGCGGCTCCTACAGCTTGCGGGGGTCTGCGAGAGCGAGGAGGGTAGGCGTGGGACGTGAGTGGACGCGAGGTCGGGTCTGTGCACTGAGCAAGCTGAAGTCCGGCTGCGGTGACATTACCCGCGGGTGGGGATGCCCCGGGCGGTCTCGGGACCTCGCCGCTGCCCGGGCGCTGCGCTCGCTCCTGGGGGGCCTGAGCCCCTCCCCGCGAGTCCGGCGCCCTCCTCCCCCCCCGCGGGGCCACCCCCGGCGCACCCGACCCATCACCCCTGTGACCCCGGAGCAGCAGGGCCTGGGTGGGTCTGCTGGTGGGCCCGGCGCCAGGACCCCCGCATCCTCCCACCCGGCCTCCACCGCGGTCCCTGCCTTTCGTGGGGCATCCCTGTGATGTTGAGTCTCCGGTGATTTCCTCTGCACCCCGCTGCCCGTGCTTCCCACCCACTGCCTGGGTACCCTGCAGGAAACCTCTCCAGCAGGCCCAGAACCCCCGCTGCCCTCCGGAGCCCAGTATCCATCTGCTTTGGGGAGGGGGCCAACTTCGGTTGTATGTCCCCAGGCCCCGTGGGGCCAGCCCTCCAAAGCGCCTCTCCTTTTGGGGTCCCCATCTCACTGAAGGCCATGGCTCCCACCCAGACACTGGGGGGCTCCTCCTGGGCAGCCCTCCTGCTCTCTCTGGCCTTTAGATCAGGCGCCCACGGAGTCTTCCTAACTAGCTGGGTGTTCCCAGGCCTCCCGCACCTGCTTTTACCATGAGCCTGTCTGAACTGTGCTTGTGTCTCACACTGTCTTGTGTTCTCAAGGAGGGAAAGAACGGGGTCTCTGTCCCAGTGCATGGAGTAGAGCCAGGCATATGGTAGGTGCTCATTCCATGCTCCCAGCTAGCAGCTGGCAGAGAAAGCTAGCTGAGAAATCTGGCTTATGAGATTTCGAAGACTTTGCACAAGAAAAACAATGTTACATATCATTAATAATTTTATGTTGTTTACATGTTGATAGTATTTGGGATATACTGAGTTTTGTGAAATGTCTTATTAAAATTAAATTTACCTCTGTTTACCTTTGGTTACCAGGAAATTTTTAATTAAATAGGTAACTTTCATTTATGGCAGCACTATTCTAGTGATCAAAGTGGCCTTTAGGAGCCCTCTTATATATATGTCCCTCACCTTGAGATATATACCTTACAAAAAATGGTAAATTCCACTTTAAAATGCAACAAGAGAACAATGAGGAACTGTTTTGTATCTTGCCTGTATTGGTAGATACACAAACCTAAACGTGTGATAAAATTGTATAGAACTAAATACACACGTACAAGTAAAACTGAAGAAACTGGAAAAAAAATCAGCGAATTGTGTATGATATCAACATTCCTGCTTGTGATATCATATTACAGTTTTGCAAGATGTTACCATTGGGGGAAAGTGTTACACAGGATCTCTATTATTTTTTATAGGTGCATGTAAATCTACAGTATTTTTTAAAAGTTTAGTTTTTAAAAAATGTAAATAAAACCTTAAGAGTTTACTGTGGAAAAAATGCATTAGATGGGGGAAACAATCATGTCCTAAAACGAGATATACCAATTACCATTATGTAAATAAAATATACAACTATATAGCGAAATGTAGTATAGAAAAAGGTCTCCAGAAGGATGCCCCCCAGAGTATTAGGAGAGCTTTCCCCTCCAGAGTGAAAGCAGAGGAGAGTTAAAGAAAAGTTCTTCACTTTTTACTTATATGTTTCTTTGTATCAGTTGCATGTTTTCAAAGAGCATGGACTGCTTTTGTAATTTAAAAAACAATGAAATTGTAATGCAGGAGGGAACTGTGCTATAGTGAATTCTTTTACAAAAAAAAAAGAGCACCCCTCAAATGGGCTTTTCTGTAAATGCTGATTTTTTTTTTCCCTTTAAGTGGAGTTTGCTGAAAGTAGGATACACCCGCTGCACAGCAGACTCCCTGCTTAAAGAAAAATGCTATGAAAACTCCAGGATAACATTTCCAATTCTGCCCCCTCCCTTTTTGTAGTTATTGTAGAAGCCAAGGGAAAACTTCCTCTTTACCCTCTGAACTTTCGCTGAAAATCACTAGCAAAAGGGAGATAGGAGAAAAGGCATACAGATTTATTTGATCATAGTTTTACATGAATTGGAAGCCTTCAGAATGAAGACCCAAAGATACAGGGGAAACTGTCCATTTTTATCCTTAGGTTCAACAAAGTATGGACAGCCGTGTAGAAACACAACTGGACAGAATAGGTATGATCTAATGCTAATAGACTGGAAAACTCAGCATGACTTGTGTGTTGTTCAGACTCCTCTTGGCCTCTGTGTAGCATTCCTTCCATTCGGGTGCAGGGCATGACCCTGTCTATAATGGGGTCCTCTTACCTGCGGTCAAGCAAGGTAGGTCAGATAATATCTTTATGGCCAGTTTTTACATGGAAAATCAGGGGGAAAGTTAGAGTAATATTTTTAGGTTTGATGTATGGCTTTGGGGAAAAGGGGTTCTGGTTTCCATGACCGCCTTAGGGAAGAGAGATTCTAGTTTCCATGTCCAGCCTCAGGAGGATGATGGGCCAGAGACAGGAGGGCACAAGAAAGAGAAAAACTTTTGCTTCTGAGGCTGTTTCTGAGGACTTCATTTTGGGGTATCGTTTCCTGAGCCCCAGCATTATCATTATTGATGCCAAAAGGCCTAGGGGCAGCAGATGACCTCGTAGCTTTAAATGCTCAGACGTCAGCAACAGACTACTTGGCTCAGAACTGAGCCCAGCCATGTTTTGGGGAGTTCCAGGGTATACAGGTATACGCTGGTACACAGTGCTTTCAGCCTTTCAAAGCCCTCGCACACACAGGTCTGTATTTATCATTCAGCACTCCCTGGAGCTAAAGATGTGGAGGGCGTCACTGCCCACCCCCACTTTACAGCTAAGGAAACTGCCCAGACCCACAGCAGGGGAGGGGCAGCCCCCCCGGGACTCAGCCCTTCACTGCCTGGAGCTCTCACACCCACCAACGCTCTGCAGAGTCCAGTCCTCTCTCTCCCTCTGAGAATGTAGGGCCCAGAGGGAAAAAGTGGCCACATTACATTGGGCCTATGACAGAACACTCTGGACTTGGCTTTCCCCTAACCCCGGTTAGAGCTCAAAAGCTCAAAAACACAGGAAAGCAGGATGTTGGGGCAGATTTTGGCCTGTGTCTCCGTGAGTTCACCCTGGGCACTGCTGTTCTGCTGACTCCATACATAAGCATCATTTAGCCAAGTCCCTGGTGGGGGCAGGGGAGCAGTTCCACCAGGGAGCCCGGTGACACTTGGGCTTACATGGTCAGGAAGGGCTCTCCTAACACAGCAGCTGCCTCGGTCACAGACTGGGAAGATGGGACAATTGGGCTTCCCCAGGGTGCTACATGGTGCTTCTCAGCCTGAAGGGGCTTAAGCGTAGGGCCCAGGAACAGGGCTGTGGGCCTGGGAGAGCCGAATTCCCCGGGAGGGTTCAGGGGATGCTTCCTGGGCCTTCTGGCAGCCAAGAAATTGCACCTCGTGTCTGCGAACTGACTGTGTTTTAAAGGGGTGTGTGTGATTGAGTTGTAATTATTTTGCTGGGTGAGGACAACTAACATTTACTGCTCCTACACAGGCAAGGAGATGGTTTAGCCATGAACTTTGAGGATGAGGCCTCACTCATGCCTGTAGCCCAGAGGTGCTCAGTGGGCACAGGCGGGTACCGAGGGGCCCAGACAACCCGCAGTGGAGAGGACAGCCTGGTCAGATTGGATGAACACTGGGAGAGGATCCCCCCTGGTGGGGGTCTTTGTAAACCCTCCCATGAGAAGCTAGAACCCCAAAGAAATGCTGGGGGTGAGGGAGAATGAGAAGGCGTTTTTTTAAAATGGGTAAAACTTGGCATTTAAAGGTGTTGTTATTCAAGTAAAATAGCCAACGTTTCCTTTCTTTTAAGAGAGACTCTTAAATTCCAATTACTCCGCCCCCAAAGACCAGTTGAGAATAACCCCAACTGGAGGGAATTAATTTCCTTAGGAATTTCACTGTTGCAAGATTAATGGGGCCCCCCTGCAGAGAAACAGTAAAACTGTAAGTACAGTAGATTTGCACCTGAAGGATACATATTTTAATTTCTGTTCTCAAGCTGCGATAACATCTTCTCCAGCTACTATAAAAAGCATAAATGAGCACCCGCACGTGTGCAGAGAACCTGCCGCCAGGAGCTCCGGGAGGAGCCCCCGCCCGGAGGGGCGCAGACCCCCGACGGCCGCTCGCCTCGCGGGGGGCCGAGGGCGCGGGGACCCGGCCTGGACGCGGGGCTGCTAAGGGCCGGACCGGCAGGGACCGGGTTGACCCAGCCCAGAGCAGAAAGCCTGCACCGGATTCTCCCAAGTCCACCCCCAAGCCACACGCAGCCCTGCCGCCCACGCCCGGGGAGGGACAGCAAGCCCAGGCCGGAACCCGCAGACGGTCTCTCCGGAGCCCTGCGGGTTTTTCCACCCGCATCCCCGCGGCTTCTTGGGCGCCAAAGATGGGCCTTGGGGAGGGTCTTCCACGGAGCCAGGTTGAGAAAAACCGGACAGGAGGGCCAACCGAACAACTAGCCCCTTCCTTCGAGTTAGCCCCAGGGCCACCCTGACAACTGGGACCCTCCTCCTGTCACCGTATCCAAGGACCAATCTGGGCTCCAGAAGTGGCAGTGGGCTGTGAAGGCTCCTCTCTCAACCCCCAGGAGTCGGACCTTGGTCTGGGAACGTGTCAGCCAATTTTCTGCGCTCCCTTCCTTGCCAGGAACGGCTTTTATTGGAAGAACTCTATGTATATGCCTGCTATAAATGTTGTTTATGCTGTCATAGCTAGATTTTTATTGGTTGTATTTTTGCTGCACTTGCTTGAAAAATAATTATTTTCAAAGAAAAGAAGAATTACATATCCAGTAAACTAAATAAGACTCACTGTTTATTAGGGACCTCTGACAGCTCCTCAAATTCGAAAAAAGATTTCCAAGCAGTGAATGGACAATTTATGTGCAAGTTTATTTGTGAAACAGATTTCAACACATACTTCATCCTGGCTCTGCCAGTAAAAATACATTCCATTTCTTTTCAGAAGTATGTGTTATCTGATGGTTTCACAATAATCCAGTTTCCCCTAAGAAGATAGGTACCCACTAACCTAATCTAGCCTTGGGTTGAATGTTGTTGGGCTGCCATACAGAAAAAACGGTGGTCATGTCCCAAAAGGCATTCTTTAGAAGAGATGCATTTACAAGAAATGTAGTTTATAAATCTTAACGCAATTGCTAAAGTTTCCAAAAATTGTTTAGTTAAAATAATTTTTAAACATGTTTTTAATTGCTTACAATTTATCGGGGGAGGGGGGAAGAAAACAAAACCTCATCTTGAGGACTGACTGCCCATTTTCCATCCCCTGCATAAACTCTCACCTCTTCCCCACTGAGGACCAGACAGGGAGTTGAGCACGGCTTGTAGAGCCAGTTTCCAGGCTGTAGGTGGCATTAGCCACCTCTTCCGGCTGGAGAAGGAGCGGCCTTTGTTGAGTGGTTTCTTTATTCAACCTGGAGACCACGCTGAGAATTAACACAAACTGGTACTATTACCTGTGGAGGCTCTGCTGATCCATCCAAAACCTGACCTGCGGACTTTTACCACCTTCTCCTATCCTTTCTCATTTCAGTCGGCTGTGTGTTTGTAAGATGTGCCAAGTCTATGCTGTACGCACAAATGCACGCCAGTACGCAGCGGGGCAGGCAGAGGAGGAAAATTCTCTGCATGTAGTCGCTTGCACACGTGGTCCTATGTGCATCGGTATTTACCCAAAGGCCCAGTTCCTGATGCGATCGCCACACATATATTCCATAACATTTTTTGGTCATGGGGTAAACATAATTACCACGTTTTTTGTTTTTTTTCTTTTGTAGGACAGAGTCTCACTCTGTCACCCGGGCTAGAGTGCTGTGGCGTCAGCCCAGCTCATAGCAGCCTCAAACTCCTGGGCTCAAGCCTCCTGAGTAGCTGGCACTATAGGTGTGCACCACTACGCCTAGCTAATTTTTTCTATTTTTAGTGGAGACGGGGTCTTGCACTTGCTCAGGCTGGTCTCAAACTCCCGAGCTCAAGCGATCCTCCTGACTCAGCCTCCCAGAATGCTAGGATTACAGGCGTGAGCCACCATGCCCAGCCCATATTTGCCCTTTTGAGTCAAAATGTTTTACATACAAATAGTGATGTGTGGGTGTGTGTGTATTCTCTAAGTCCATTTCAAGTTAATTTTCTTTTATTTGTAATTTTTGTTTCATATCTAAGAAACTGAGGACCCAGATGAGCTTGCCTTGGTGTCACGAGACCATTTGTAAAATCATAATTCCTTAGAGACTTAAGAAGTTCTAACCAGTCAGGCTCTTTTAGGCTGTGTGGCTCCAAGAGCTCCCCTTCTGGAGGAGGACCCTCCCAGATACTGGGTCCCTAGCCATCCCCTCTCTCTTCGTTGACCTTGGCTGCTTTGGCACAGAGACATTGCCTCACAGTGGGGACCTCTGGAGTGGCCAGAGAGCACAGTCAGCACCTCCCACCTGTGGAAGGAAAGCATGGAGAGCGGTCTGGGAGACGCTGGGAACACACATGCATATGCACACGCACACACGCACATACACAGGCATGTATGCACACGCACACACACACCCCTAAATGGCACAGCTTGGCAACACACAGCTAATAGTTCTGGAGTCCGAGCTGTGACCAAAGGGCAGAGTCAGTAGCTGGCTCTCTAACATGCAGCAGATGCCATCCCAACCTGAGCTAATCAGAAAGCTAATCGGTTGAAGTTTGCTTAAATCAATGACCACAATAGTCTTTTTTTTTTTTTTTTTTTTTTTTTGAGACAAATATTTCACTCTGTTGCTGAGCTAGAGTGCGGTGGTATCATCACAGCTCCCTGCAACCTCGAACTCCTGGGCTCCAGTGATCCTCCTGCCTCAGCCTCCACGGGTCTCGCTGTGCTTCTCAAGCTGATTTCAAACACCTGATCTCAAGAGAGACGCTCAGAGTGCTTAGGATTACAGGCGTGAGCCACTGCGCCTGGCCACAATAGTCTTAACACTTGCCAAAAGTCCTCAAACGTCTGCCACGCCTACCATAACTTCCTTCCGGTTCTCTCCATCCTCTAAAATGTAACAGTGACATTTCCCTCTGGTGCAAGAAGAAGGAACACTGACTATTTTGATTCATCATCTAAACGTTCTCGCATCTCTTCCAGAGTTGCCCATCCCGGGCCTGCGCAAACATTGGACCACGAACGCCTCCCCCTGCCCAGAGCCCAGTTGGCAGGAGTGTGTGATTCCCGGGGCCCCCTGCTCTGTCCGCTCTGGGAGCCTCCATGCCGGCGTGCCAGTGGCTGCTGTAACTGAAGCTCAGGGGCAACATCAGGAAGGTGACGAAACTATAAAATAACCTGGACGATGTGAATGAATCTGCATTTGCTTCTGACTCTGAACAGATTCACAGTGTATACTGTCTCCAGACTGGAACGCCCACCTTGGATTTAAATGGCTGGGATGATTTTCCTGTAAAATGATTGCTGACTTTAAATTCCTTCCTCTAGAACAAAACAAATACAAAGAAAGGAAAAAAGCAAACCACTGATTTTTGAAGGATACATAGGCCCCTATTGCCCAATGGTATGTATGAATGAATAAATATAGATGTGTCCATAGGTAATGTTCTCATGATAAAGTAGCTAATTTCATGAGAATAAAGTAAAAACTTGGTGGTAACTCCATTATTACCCTAAGTTTGAGTTCATTTCTATTACTTGCTTGTTCATAGGAAACATGTTTTCTTTTAATCAGAAGAAATACCTCTTTTAAACCTTTTGATACTAATATTACTTTTAGACTATCCAGGCATAACATACATTCTTTTTTCAGTTCAAATCTGTTGAAATGATTAAGAAATGAATAACAGGAGATACAGGAAGAAAGTCACCTTCCAACGATGAGAGACAGATGTGGGCCTCTAAAATGGGGAGCCCTTGACTTCACGGACCGAAGGAGAGAGCCTGGCTGGGCCACATCTGGCTGACCCTATGGCACCGAGGCAGTCAGAAGTCAGGCCGAGAGTGGCAGCAGCCCTGAGACAGTGGCAGGAGGCAGAGAGCCATGCAGCCCTAGGGAGGTCTTCCGTGGCCTGCCACTTTCCTCCTCAACCCTGCCACGTGGCATGGGGCGCCCCACGAGCCCCATCTTCCAAATCACTGTGTTTCAGTCCTATTTTCCTAAACTTTCTGGCCTTCCTCCCAGACTAGTAAGGACCAAGAGAGATGCTTTCCTGTCACCAGTTTGCCTGAATCTTTATTTTTCAGTTTCTACACACTCTGTATCACTGCATCACAACTAAGAGTGACCAGACCCCCTCTTTGGGAAGTGGATCACAAATGCATTCCTGGCCACCCTCTTTGGGAAGTGGATCACAAATGCATTCCTGGCCACTCTCTTTGGGAAGTGGATCACAAATGCATTCCTGGCCACCCAGTTTTCTCTCCTCTTAAATTAGGCTATTATACCATTCCTCACCCAGGACCGAGTTATTATTGGCCATGATTCTATTTACCCTACAGAAACATGTCCTTTTATGATGGGGTATACACGTTAAATAACAAAGAGTGCTCTAGAATACATGGCCACTAACACAGCTGCGGGTGAAGTCAGATTCCAAACAAATCCCAAGGCCCAATCCTACTCTTAAATAAAATGTTATTTTTTAAAGAGATGACTATAAAAATCTTTAACACTATTTAGCAATCCCTTTGGAAGGGGTTTGTCTCTTATTTTCCAGAAAATATAGTATGTGAGTTTGCATGTCTTTGCTTTTGTTTTATAATTTCGAATAGTCAGAAAATATTGCAGTCACTGGCAATCAATTTATTTTGATTGATAAAAAGGGGTTAATAAAAAACCCCTTAGAAATAAAAAGAAGGTGAATAGTAATATATCTTTCATGGTGCCTTCTTTCGGCTGTGCATAAAGAGAGCAAGCTTTTTTACTTCTCCCCAATAAGTCTTCTCCCTTATTTTCTATACCTGCGGAGTCATTTATAATCCTTATTATTTCCAACCCACACACTAATGTAGCATCAGTCATATTTCCACATGCTGGGCTTTTTCCCCCCTTACTATGTTGTGAGAACCGAGAGGCAAAAACACCCTATAATTTATATGAAAATACATGCCAAAAATGGATTATCAAACATAACCAATGTGACTTCATACACTTGAAAATAAAAAAATTTAGGATGAAATATAAAACATCGTGTTAAAATTTCAATCTATTGCTGAAACAGAGCATACGACAGAAAGTACCCTGGTATATGGCATTTAACAGACATCACCAAGCTGCTGGAAGCAGGGATAGGTTAAAATGAGACACAATTAATACTTTCCATTCAAACATAAAGCTACTGACTTTGGAAGGCACATTTGTAGTTTATTAATATTTTTAATTATCTACAGCACCTATGAAGAAACGTGCAAGATGACAGACTATAACATCCTTGCCTTCTATAACTAGCAAGTGTTTACAGTTAGAGTATGGGATGGATTTGGGCATATATGCCATCCAGTATCATATAAATCTCTAACTTGCACTGGTCATAAAGCCTTTCAACATTAAATAATTATCTGGTTTTGGTCATCCCTAAAGAGCACATTCACGATGTCAGAAAATAATTCAGGGAACTGGCTTAGATCACAAGGTCTGCATGTAAACATGTTATTTTGAAAGCTGAAAACCAATGTATTGTTATTTCATTTTTTTGTCTCAATGGTATTCCTGGATTATTATAAGGGTTATATCTAGAAAAATCTTACACTGAGTCTTGGCACAAAAGAAAATACAGCCTAGGCTGAAATGACATTGGAACAAAACCATGACCCTCACCACAAGCATGTGGATGGTTCACCTTCTAGGAAGGAGGGCATCTTTCAGATTCATCTTGGGATGGAACCACCACCCTGTCCACAGGGAGGGGACTGAGCTAAAGACCAAGGCTAGGGATAAAGGACAAGGGGCAGCAAACTTGAAGCCCCTGTAGACCATCCTAATCAGCCACTCTTTAGTAATGTTAGGATTTGAACGTGTAAATCTAAGACATCATTAGAAAGACAAGAAGTGGACCATGGTAGCTTGTGCATTCTCATGGTTTTATTGTCCAACTTAACATCCCATCTGTCCTTGCTCCACCAGAGCCTTGTGAAACAGCAGCAGCCAAGGCGGGGGGGGGGAGGGGGACAGGAACACCCTCTCTTGGAACCCTTCCCTAAGGCTTGGCATGAGAAGACGTCACGCAACTAACTGCTGAACTCACATGCCCACCAGCCTTGCCCTGGGCACCCACTCTGGGCCTACGTGTGCTGAGCACAGGGACATGCAGATAAATACACACAAATCACTTGAGCTCCCGTGGCAAGTCCAGGCAAGAAAACATGGACGCCATGATAGAAAGGGGGTAGATTCTCCAGGAGATCAAGTTCCAGGAGCGGTCAGAGCATCGAACCTGAGCCATGACAGAAAGTCCCTGTGGGAGAAACAGACACTGGCTGGACCTCGAGCGCGGAGGGGACCAGGAAAGGCAGGAAGAGGGAGGTGGAGATGACGTGGGATGAAGAGACCTCTGCGGCGCAAAGGGCCCCGGCCAGCTCCAGGCTGGTGAGGGGGGCGGCGGGGAGGGAGGTGGGGAGGCAGCGACCCTGGTGAGACTCTTACGGAGGCCATGCCCGGGCCACTTCATAGGCAAAGGTGTGTGTTCAGAAGAAAGAACAGAGGCTCTTGTCAGAAACCCACTCCCCAGCAGGGCACCTGGGGACCTCCACTGCAGTAATAATAATACCCCTGGGGTAACTGACAGAGCTATCCCCGGTTTTGTTTGCTTGCTTGAATCTAACTCACCTTGTTTTCAACATGACCTGCAGCTTAATAAGGAGGCTTCACAGGGGAGCCCAAAGGCCACAGGCCAGCAGCAGGCTGGGAAACCCAGGCAGATACCGTCTGAATTAGGTCTGCCACGGGATCGGTGTGCAGCCCTGGGCACGATGGGTAACTTCTCCGAGCCTCAGTTTCTGTGTCTGAACAGCCCTGCAGTACTGCTGCAGGATTAAATGAAATCAAAGATGCCAAATGGACCAACAGAGTCTCCAGTTAGGACAGTCATCTCCTGGGTGCCCACCGTGTGGCCGGCTCTGGACGGCGCAGACCACGCACTCTGGGGGGTTATGCAACACCGATCAGCAAAAAAGAGAACTACGCATCGTGACAGGCGCCTGGGGAACTGGAATTGGGTCATGTGAGGGCATGGGTGGCTGACATGCCCTCGGTGGTCAGACATGGCTCCTGGGGGAGGGGATGCTTCAGTCAAAATCTGGAAAACAAGCAGCAGGTGCAGCTGACGGGGAAGCGTTTCCAGGCAAAGACCATAACCATTGCCGTTGCCATGACGGCTAAAGAAACAATTTCAAAGGTAAAAGATAACCTTATACTAGTGATCAAGGAAGCGCTGGGAATTTTTAAGTAAGAGGGCACGAGGGAAGGGAAGGAGTACTTAGTATACACCTACTAGATGCCACAGACTTTACAAATGTTGTTCTTTACATCTCAGCAAGATGAGCAGATGTAGTAATTTTTAAAAGAAGTCATTGTGGTTTGGAAGGGGGAAGGTATTATAAATATAGCACTCACCACTCCACAGACAGTTCTCAAAACTCAAAGCATCCTGTTGAAGTGAATACAATTATTATCATTCCAATTTTTATTTTATTTTTTATAGATGGGGTCCACTGGGTTGCCCAAGCTGGAGTGTGGGGGCTATTCACAGGCTACATCATAGCTCACTGCAGCCTCCAACTCCTAGGCTCAAGTGATCCTCCTGCCTCAGCCTCCTGATTAGCTGGTACTACTAACACACATGGCTGCACCAAAAAGGGGAAGGGACTTAGAGGTTAAAGTAGATTGTCCAGGTGCTGGAAATTGACAGAGTGGAATTGGAACTCAAATTACCTTCCACCTGAGAGCTACTTCCCCTGAAGGTGGTATGCAAGACGACAGTGGTCCATGGTTAAACAACTTTTAACAGTTAATGTATTTATTTTTATTGTGATAAAATATATATAATGTAAAATTTGCCACTTTATTTTTAGGTGTACAGTTTAGTAGCGTTAAATACATGCACAGTGTTAGCCAACTATCACCACCATCCATCTCCAGAACTGTTTCATCTTCCCAAACTGAAACTCTGTACCCATTGAACATTAACTTCCCATTCCTCCTCTTCTCAGCCCCTGACAACCACCAGGCTACTTTCTATCTGTCTGAATTTGGCTACTCTAGGTATCTTATACAAGTGGAATCATACAGTATGACTTTCTGTGAACAGCTTATTCACTTAGTATAAATGTCTTTAAGCTTCATCCATGTTGTAGCATTTCCTTCCTTTTTAAGGCTGAATAATATTCTGTTGTATAGATATGCCACATTTTATTTATCCATTCATCCACTGATGGGCACTTGGAGTGCTTCCACCTTCTGGCTATTGTTAGCAATGCTGCTATAAACACGAGTGCACAAATGTGTGTTTGCGTCCTTGCTTATTTTGTACATATACCCTGAAGAGGAATTGCTGGATCATATGGTAATTTTATTTTTAACTTTTTGAGAAAACACCACACTGTTTTCTCCAGCGGCTGTAGCATTTTATACTCCCACCAGCCAGGCGCAAGGGTTCCAAGTTCCCTACATCCTAGACTATGCTTGTTATTTTTTCTTTCCTTCTTGCTTTTTTGGCTTTATGTGTCTTTTAAAAATATTTTTTCTTTGATGTGCAACGTATGGGGGATGGTCATGCTTGAGGCTCTGCCTTGAGGGGGGAGGGGGGCGTGGGCAATATACATAACCGTAATATTTGTACCCCCATCATATGCTGAAATAAAAAAAATTTAAAAAATTAAAAAAATTAAAAAAAAAGAACAAGGCAAAAAAAAATATATTTTTTCTTTATTATTTCTTTTCTTTGGTGATTCCCATCCTAATGGGCTTGACATATCATCTCAATATGCTTTTGATTTGCATTTCCCTAATGATTAATGATGTTGATAACCTTTTCATATGTTTATTGGCCATTTGTATATCTTCTCTGGAGAAATGTCCATTCAAGTTCTTTGTCTGTTTGTAATGAAGGTTTTTCCATTTTTTTCTTCCAATAGTTAATGTATTTATTTAAACAGATTAAAATAATGAACACTTTAAATCATAATTTTACAGATGTTACATATCATTTTAAAAGTTTCTTTTTAATTTAAGATATGGAGGACTGGGTGCCATGGCTCATGCCTGTAATCCTAGCACTCTGGGAGGCCGAGGTGGGAGGATTGCTTGAGCTCAAGAGTTCGAGACCAGCCTGAGCAAGAGCAAGACCCGGTCTCTACTAAAAATAGAAAAAATTAGCCGGGCATGGTGGCGCATGCCTGTAGTCCCAGCTACCCCGGAGGCTGAGGCAGGAGAATCACTTGAGCCCAGGAGTTTGAGGTTGCTATGAACTAGGCTGATGCCATGGCACTCTAGCCCAGGCAACAGAGTAAGACTCTGTTTCAAAAAAAAAAAAAAAAAAGATATTGAGAATTTAAACAAATATACTATGTAAATAATATGGGAGGTTTAGTATACATTTTGCACTGAGTACCCAAATGCCTGATGTGTGGTGAGTAGTGTGCTAAGCTAAACTACATTCTTCTAAATATACCTATTGCTGTATCTAATTTATGAGCTAAGCTTTCCCCCCTATTACCTGAAGGTTGGCTCAAGCAAATGTTAAAGAAAAGACAGCAGGCCCCAAATGGAATCATTAATGCTAAGGATCCACACCATCCAACTGAAACCTAGGTTGTTTACCTGTAAGGTCTCTGTGAAATCAGGAGAGCAATAATAACCAAGTCCCATTAAGCCAAGATCTTATATACACCCCTTTAAGGAAAGTAATCTTGAAATGACCAATCTGCCATTTGTTCATTGTTCCTGTTTTCCTCCACTTTTTCCGCCTATGAAACTCACCCACACTGTCTAGCTCATTAGAGCGACTGCATTTCTATCTTGTGGATTGGATGCTGCCTGGTTCATGAATTGCAGATAAAAGCCAATCAGATCTTCGAAACTAAATTTGTTGAAACTTTGTTCTTTGACACATCTGAAAAGCAGCCACAAGTATAAAGTCCAGTGATACTGAAAGTGGATAACAAAGCAAGTCATCTAATCTAAATTGCAAGACAAAAAAAGTTTTTAAAGTAAAGGTAGTAGTGCAGGTCCACAATATTACCTTACTTTCAATTCTGAAACGCAAAAAGTTTTAAAAATCATTAGTTTTTTCCCAAGTTTGGAGCAAACTCATTTGAACTGATATGAGACTATTTATAACCTTTATATAATCCTACTTAACCTACTTAGGGTGAATATTTGTGAATATTCACACATTTCTGCTATACAAATATTGTTTGATTACAGGGTATTGTCTCAGATCCTCATGGAGGGATTTCATAAAATACAGTATATACCCCACCTTTTAAAAATATTGAAAAAATTCTGAATTCTGAAAACACATCTGGCCCTGAGGGTTTTTTGTTGTTGTTGTTTGGGTTTTTTTAAATGTTTTTTTTGAAACAGGGTCTTGCTCTGTTGCCCAGGCTGGAACCCACTACTGATCAGCACGGGAGTTTTGACCTGCTCCATTTGCGACCTGGGCTGGTTCACTCCTTCTTAGGCAACCTCGTGGTCCTCCAAACCCAGGTCACCATATCGATGCAGAACTTGGTGCAGACATTCGGTGGGCATAGGGCACGACAGCCCAGAACTCCTGGGCTCAAGTGATCCTCCCGATTCAGCCTCCAGAGTAGCTGAGCCACCGTGCCCAGCCCCCAGGGGATTTTCATATTCCACTATGAAACCAGTGGTGGCAGTATCAGTCCTAGGCATGCTAGTAGTAGCAGTATAATGTTTATTGAGCACTTAGTTTGTGTCAGGCATTATTCTAAGTATTTTATATGTAAATACCTCATTTAATCCTCACAATCCCTGAGTCATCATTATTATCCTTTATAAATGAGAACACTGAGGTAGATTAGCTACTCAATGTGCTGAAAATCAGGTAGCACGTAGCCCAAGTAGGGCTTCATATGGTTCACCATAATTGTTAAAGAAGGATCCTTTGTAACAAAGGATGCCTGAACTGCAGTGGAATGATAAATTCACAGTTACTCAAATAATGGTAACACAAGAAGTATGGAGAATGGTGGTCGGTTGTGGGATAGTTCAGAAGCTCAGGTTGTTCTGGCCCTGGGTTCTTCCCTTCTTTCCACTAGGTTTCCCACCACTGCCCTCACGGTGACAAACAGGCTGCACCAGCTCCAGGAAGCTCACGCTGGGCAGGAAAGAAAACAGCCCCACCCACCCATCTCCCTCCGCAGCCTGCCCCGACCGACCTCCTTCACTTCTCGCGGGGTCACACACATCCACTCCTGGCCTCACTGGCAAATGACTGGGCCTATTTAACTCACCAACAAGGGGCCCAGGTGGGCGCTCTGGACAGGAGCTGCCGGGAGCGCCAAGGTGGGGCGGGAGGGCCTGGCCTGGGTCCCCTGGGGAGAGGAGGGTGCGGCGGTGACCAGCCCAGCGACGGGCCGGGAGACTGACCGCCTGCCGTCTGGAGAGGGACGGCGGCTGCCCACGGCAGCAGCCCGGCGGAGCGACTGTCCAGGTCGCGAGAACCGCCACCGCGCACGCTCCCGACAGCGGCCGCGCTTCTCTGGGCCTCAGTTTCCCCTTCAGCACAGCCCGAGTGCCCTGGCAGCTCAGCGCCTGCGACGTCCTTCCTTGTACGCTGCAGCCCACAGAATGCCTCCGCGGCCGCCCAGCGAAAACAGCCGCCGCGCACGGCGCAGGGCCCGGCTGGAGAACACCGCACCTTCCCACAAGGCGCAGCCGCCCTCGCCCCACAGTGAGGCGGCCTCCCGGGACTACAACTCCCAGAGGGACCCGCAGCCACACCCATACTGATTGGCCCGCCGCGCTACTTACGAGCCAACCAGCCACAAGACGGCTGCCGGCGGGGACCAGCGACCAATCACAAGAGAGAGGAGGCGGGCCCTCCTCTCGCCGATGCTGGGGCTGCAGTCTACGCGTGGCGGGAACCTGAAAGAATGTGTTCTTCGGCACCCCACGGCTGACTCTGTGATGGAGAAGAGACAAACCGACCCCTCTTTGCGAAACAATGACCTGGGGCAGACGGATAAGCCCCCACCTACCCTCATCCTCAGAAGACTCTGGTCTCCGCTAATCCTGCCTGCGGCTCTTGCCTCAGAGCTCGCGCGCTCCTCGCAGCACCCCGCCCCCGCCTCCTCATTGGCTGCCCAGGGCCACGTGAGGAAGGGGGCGTGGCGCGCGGCGGCCTCCGCCGGGGCGTGAGCGGCCTGGCGGACTCGGGCCTGAGGGCGCATGGACAGACTGGCTGTGGGCCGGTGGCGACGGCGGAGGCCGGAGGAGCTGCAGGCTCCGGGGGACGTGGTGAGTCTCCGGGGCCTGGGCGTTAGGAACGGGAGGGTGGACGCCCCTGGGCGGGCCCCACCGGGTCTCGCGTCTCCCGGCGCGACCCCGCCCGTGAGGAGGCCCGGCCGGAGCCGCCCGTGCGCGCACCTGGCGGGTGGGCGTGGCCTGTTGTGGGCGGGTCCGGGTGTTTGGTGTCGCGCCCCCTCCCGCCGCGCGCCTGCGCAGAGATGCGGCACCCGGGCGGCGCGCTCCAGGCGCTCTGGGTTCTCTGCGGCTCCAGGTCCGGGCGGGAAGTGCGCGCGGGAGCGTTGCGCGCCCGGTGCCCAGCGCGTGGGTCCTCTGGCCTGCGTGCGCTCTGCGGGTCTTGAGCCACCCGTCCCCTGAGCGCCCGCCACCTGCTCGGCGCTGGGCGAGGCGCGGCGGACAGGTGCTCCGCGGGAACCTGGCCAGCACGAACCGGCGCGGGCGCGTCGGTGCCGCTTGGTTCGCGCCTTTAACCGGAGGGAACAGGGTGAGGTGAGCTGCCAGTGGGGGCCGAGAACTGAGGCCGACGGGGTAGGCGGGCTGGGAGCTGAGAAGAAGCCGTGGAAAAGAACGGGCCCCCTTAGCATTTCAGAGTAGTCCCGCAGGATTGGACCAGGAGGACAGAGCCTCTTAGCAGAACCGTGTTACCGTCCATCTCTGCTTGCAAATTGGCTAGTTCCTGCTCAGCCCCATTGGTTTCATAGTTCCTTGCTAAGAGCACCCACACACGAGCAGCCAGCATACCCAACGTTTGCCTTTTCCTATCTGCTGCTTCTACAGCCACAGGTTGTTAAGTGCAGGGTCCGTCATCCAAGTTAATGCAGGCAACGCTTTTTTCAGATGTTTTTACTGCATAGCAAGAGTGACTAGGTTTCCACCCTGCACCGTCTGTTTCCTCACTACCCACTGCCTGGCTACGAAGCCCGGGCACCTTGTCACGGCCGCACCCCACCTGCAGGTACCAATCATTGTACAGGTTATGCCTCTGTAACAGAGAGACTTCAAACCACATTGGCACAAACGAGGTGGAAGTTTGATTCCCCCACACATAGCAGCGTGGAGGTGAGCAATCCAGTGCCGTGGGACCCGGGGCCCCTAAGAATAGGTGTAGGACTGGTGGTGCCCAGATCAAGGGACATCCAGGGACCTAGATTCCTTCCCCTAACACCATGCCCCAGGTGTGGTCCTCACCTGCATGGTCAAAGCTGGCCAGCCACTACAGTGCTTCCGACAGTAGGGAAGCAGACGGGAAAGTGACCTGATCATGTGGACACGTACAAGCTTACTTCACTGCTCTGTGGAAGATGAAGGGGGTGGTGGACAGAGCGCAGGCAAGAGAGGCAAGGCCGTGTGGCCTTCAGTAGTTTATCAGTCGGGCGAGAGGCGGCACAGGCTTGCACAAGCGGGCAGTGTGTTGGTAAAAGCAGGCGTGGCTGTGTTCTCCAGAGGGAGAGGTGACAGTCTTGCTGATGGAGTGGGAGTGGCAGGGTAGTGTGAAGGGAGGCTGCCCCTGCAGTTGGGACTCGAGCACCCGGGAGGACGGTGCTGCTGTCATGGAGTGGAGAGGAGAGGTGGGGCTGTGGGGAACAAGAACTAGTTCTGGGCAGGCCATGCTGGGGTTTGTGTCTCTGAGACAGTGGAGATCTGAGAAATATGCTAGTCATTGAGTGGTTACCAGGTGGGTTATCTGAATTTCACAACAACATCTTACTCTCACATTACAAATGCGGAGACTGAGGTACAGAGAGGGTAATGCACTGGCCTAAGGATACCCAGCTAGTAAGTGGCGGAACTAGGTCTTACATCCCAGTCGTCTGGCTTCAGAACTTGCCCCCTTAACCACGGAACCATACAGCTTGCCGTGTGGAGCCGGGAAGACTAACACAAGAGGCTTCACAGCAAGGTCATAAATTGACCACCGTAAAATGATGAAAAGTGTGAAGCTGTGGGCTGTCAGGGACGGGGAGCCAGAGGTCATTATTGATCAGAGAGAATAGGGAAGGCTTAATGGAAGAAACCTTGAATGATCTGTCAGATTGGAATTGCCGAAATTAAGTGCTAGGCTTGAGGTTGCAATGCTTCCTGACTCTTACCAAAGAATAATGAGTTGGGTAGCTTATTGCCAGGGTGTGTATTGCCTCCTAATTTGATAATGTTCTTGTTGTATTGTGTCCTAGGCTTTGATCTAATAATCCAGATTGAGTTCAATAAAGTATCCAAGTTCTTCTACCAAGCTTCCTTTCCTCTCTCTGCTTCTGTCTCTCACACTCTCATTCTCTCACATGTCTCCACAGTTTGGTTGTGAGGAACCAGCTGTAACTAGTTTGCTGCTTCTGTTTACAGCCTAGTGGTCCATAGTCTGCATATAACCACCAGCAGAGTTTTAGAAAACATGATGGTCAGGACCCGCCTCTGCAATTGCTTGGCAAGTGATTCTCGGGCAGAGCCAGAGTCAAGTACCTCCCGTAATACCGAGCTTCCTGATCACTGTGAGTTTCCTTGCGGTAAGCCAGTGTGGTCCTACACATGTGGGAGTCAAGTGTCAGTGTTTATTATTTCCACTGGCGGACAGGTTTTGAGCACGTGTCGTGTCCCCAGCACTGTTCTAGGCACTGGAGACGCGATGAAGAGGAGATGAGCGAAGGCCTTGCTCAGACTTGTTCTGTGGCTCCCGTGCCTGGCTTTTTTCCATAGTAAGCTCGCTGCTCACCATACGCACGCGCTTCAGAATGAAAGTTGTCTGCCCAGAGTACCTGAAGATTCATGTCCACTCGCCTTCTTCCATCTCTGCTAAGACTCCCGCCAAAAGAAGTGACTGACTGAAGAGCAGGTGCCTTGGGCAAAGAGAGCATCTCACCTTGGGCGGAGCAACTGAGATGCCTAGGCTGGACCATGAGTTCATATCATTTCTGGTTTCATGTGGGTTGATTCGAGACCCTTTTATAGCCTTTGAATCCTACGGATAAGTAACCATTACCTCTCTTATAATTTCTTTCCATTCACTGTCCTTTAGAAATAGAAGATAAGGATGCATTAATTCATTGGCCATTACAGGTTTTTTGCCTATTATTTTTGTCTCTTTCTACTTATTTTTAATACCATTGTTGGTATATAATTGACATAACAAGATGCACGTATTTAAAGTGTACAATTTGGCTTTTTGGCTCTTATAAATAATGCTGCTATGAACATTCGTGTACAGATTTTTATATGGACGTACGTTTTCATTTCTCTTGGGTATATAGCTAGCTTTGGAATTTCTGGGTATCATGTGGTAACTGTATTTGTAACCATTTGAGGAACTGCCAGATTGTGACACAAAGCGGTTGTGCCACTTTAGATTCCCACCAGCCCTCTATGAGGGTCCCAACTTCTCCACATCCTCACCAACACTTATTATTTGTCCTTTTAGTTATAGCCATCCTAAGTGAATGTGAAGTGTTATTTCATTATGGTTTTGATTTGCATTTCCTGGTTAACTAATGAGACTGAGCATTTTTTTGTGTACTTATTGGCCATTTGTATATCTTAGGAGAAATGTCTATAGATCCTTTGCCCATTTTTTAATTTTTTAATTGGATTATTTTTCTTTATTGTTGAGTTATAATGATAGTTTGTGGGGCGCGGCGGCAACGCCATTCTAAGATGGCGCCCGTATCCGGTGGTCATTTTGCTATAAACAACTCTCACATGCGCAGTGTTGGTCAGGTCACAGGAGGTGCCGGTTGTGTAATTATGTAAATGAAGGATGCTA